>JBBPLC010000003.1:0-205162 GCA_038089535.1 Hemileccinum rubropunctum | reverse complement strand
TGCCCCAGTTTCCAGGGGTAGGCTGATTATTGGTGACATCCGCAGGAATGTTTGCACGCGCAAAGTGCCATATAGACATCCCCACCGACTCGTCCCACAAAAGGGCAAAGACACCTCCCTGAGCACCGTTGAACCCATAACCAAACGAACTCGTATTGGCGTCCATGATGGAACATCCAGAGTCGGCGGTCTGTGTGCTGTAACAATTCGTGTTGAGGACTTGACCTGTGAACGTGCCCTTGCTGGACGTCACATTGACCGTGCAAGGATCCGAAGTCCCGCTGTGAAGCGTCATCTGGTTTTTCGGCTGATTATTGATGCCCTCCACGATGTCGATCTCTCCTCCCATCGGCCAATCAGGTCCGTTGGTCTGCAATCAACAGCAACTGAGTAGTGCCCGTCAGTCCAAACAAAACGATAAACGACGAACCCAAAAGCTGGGCCATGTGCCACAGCCAACCGGCATCGCAGATGTATCCAGGATAAACAAACCACCTGTATAGGTAGTGTCCGAAGTGATCCGAACGCTGCGAATATTGATCAATTTATCAACATGCGGCAGTGGGCGCAATGGCTCACGAATTGCGAGAACCACCAACGGGAACGGAGCTCGTGGAGTCTACCGCAAGGACAGTGCGGTTATTGCCGTCCACGTACGCTAGTCCCTGGGATATGGCATCCTGCATGCTCAGGTAATTCACGTTACCGTTCGTAGGGTCTGAGCCGGTAAAGAACGACCATTCTCTAGACGGGGTTCGAATCGCGAGCGACGGTATATACGCCAAATGGATACATACGAGAAGAAATCCGAACCCTCGTACCAGTCTTGGAGGGTATATGTCTTGTCTGCACGTGAAACTTGCCGGAGGGGAGACTCGATCGTGGTGTTCGCAGCACCCACCAGAGCTACCAACGGAATCGCGGCCAAGGGGCTAACGAAGTAAGTGTACATTGAAAAGACCCGTCGAATGACAAAAAGAAGGGCGCTAGATGAAGGATCCTTGAGTTCTGGGGAAGAATGGGGGTACCAGGAATGAAATCGGCCAGGGATTCTTTATACAGAATCCTCTACTTCATCGTGATGGCGGCCGCGGCCTTGACCGGATCTTCGAACGAGACAATATTGGTGGAGCCTGAGGGGACCATGATTTAAGTGAACGGCGAAAACGGGAGAGTAGAACCATTTCGTATGGGGAAATGAAAATAGGACAGGAGGAAACATACGCATTGATCATCCAATGAATAACCCGGAACGAGTATTTGCCAGTATGGCTCAACGATCGAGCTCGCAGTTCCAGGCAATCTGCAGTTGAGTCCGAGTCACTAGCGAGTCCTGTCAGTGTCATTCGGGTTAAGTGTCTGCATCGAGTAGATCAGCGTCACTCCCACTCCACGGGGTTGATGTCGGTCGCAGTGCACTGTCGCCGGCGACTCCACACGTCAATTTCCCACTGAGCCGATTTCATCCACACAACCCACGCTGAGCGGTTATGAATGGCCTCCAAATGAGCTTTCGTGGAAACCATACCGCATCTGCAATATTGAACCATGTGTACCTGGGCCACGCGCAGACCTCGTTTCGACGGACACCTTACCTTTTTTTCCTCCATGGCCAGGAGTTATCGATTCTTCCACCACCGCCTTTTTGTTCTCGCATCGTTCGATTCCCAGTTTTGCAGATCACATTGAAGCAGGCTTGTTGCGATTGATCGACCCAGAGCTCGACTTGGCGATATACTTCCGCCAGATGGCAATTGGTCGGAGATGAGCAACGTTGAGATTCGCCCACCTGACTACACAAGACAAATATCAAAAATTCTAATACATATTCCCCCACCCATCACTGGCACCTATTCACGAGCGAACCACCACCCCTCTCCCGCAGATTACTAAACCAGCCATCAGAGTCGGTGATTCAGAGGGAACAAACTCTAAAAAAAAGAGGGTGTACGTACCGTGATGACCGTAGGTTCGTCTCTTTGCAGGAATTCCTTGAGCTTCGTGATCTCTAATGCCACCTCGATGAGACCCTTGAGACCTTCCGCAGTATTCCTGCCCAACTCTTCCTCCCCTGCGTCCGGTCCGACGTAGCGTTCGACGTACATCCTCACTGTAGCGCCTGCGCTTCCCGTACCGCTAAGCCGGAACACCACTCTCGAGCCGTCATCGAACAACACGACCTGGCCCTGATTCGCACTGACACTCTCGTCGATAGGATCAGTGTACGAAAAGTTGGAGACAGAGGCGATCTTGTAGTCCTGACCCGTGCTCTTTGAGCGATGAGTCGTGTTTGCGAACGAAGAAGTCTTGATGGCTTCGTTCAGATGCACGACCAGCTTGTTTGCACCATCCGAGGAAACCTCTTCGTAGTCATAGCGGCTGAAGAATGAACGGCCGTAGATGGCATAGTGCTTCCGAAGGAGTTCATTAATGCCAATGAGCTTGTTCGGAGACTCCTTATTTGCGGCGGCCAGAATGTTCAGCCATGCTTCCAATCTAGATGTAAGCAACCACCCGAAACACGGAACTGAGTCATACTTACCAACAATAGCCCACAGTCCGTCCTTTTCGCGGATATGGTCTGAACCAGTTCCAAAAGATTCCTCTCCGCAGATGGAAAGACGTCCGGCGTCCATCAAATTGCCAAAGAATTTCCAGCCTGTTCAAGAATTTGGTGAGCCAAGTGGATATAAGCAGGCTAGAACGACTTGCCAGTGGGAACCTCAAAGTATTCGAGGCCCTTTCTCTGTGCAACAAGATCAATGGCCTTGCTAGTCGGCATGCTGCGAGCAAGACCTTTGACGCCTCCTTTCTTAAAGTAAGGAATGACATGTGCCCAGTCGGCTATGATAGCGACGGAGTCGGAGGGGGTGACGAACGCGCCCTTGCCATAGATCATATTTCTGTCACCGTCACCATCGCTCGCAGCACCAAACTGAATATTGTTCTTGTCCACGACCTCAACGAGGGAATGGGCATAAGTCAAGTTCGGGTCAGGGTGTCCTCCACCAAAGTCTGGCAACGGGACGCTGTTCTGGATCGCGGTCTCTGGAAGGGCGAGTTGCTCGATGAAGATGGCGCGTGCGTATGGACCGGTGACACCATGCAGACCGTCGAATAGGACGCGGAACGATTCTGCATTGTTGTGGAGAAAGTCTTTGATGAGGGCAAAATCAAAGATGTCCTTGAGCAAGATAACATAATCCGCGACGGAATCGATGATTTGCACTTGGGATGGTCCGTAGGTAGTCTCGCCAATCTTTGAGAGATCGACCTAGGGTGTAGCATAAGCGACGACGACGACGACGACGACCGGCCCGGGGAGATAAGCGACGTACGGCATCAGCCTCGATGACTTTGTAACTCTTGATCGTCTTAGTGGCCTCATAAATCTTGTTGGTCACGTTTTCGGGTGCAGGTCCACCGTTGGACACGTTGTACTTGATCCCAAAGTCGTTGTCGGGACCACCAGGATTGTGGCTTGCCGTAAGGAGGATACCACCGTCGGCCTTGTACTTTCGGATCACGTTGGACGCTGCGGGGGTAGACAAGATCGAGTCCTTGCCGACGATGAACTTTTTCACGCCGTTGGCTGAACCAATCCTCAAGATGGTTTGGACCGTCTCTGGGGAGAAGTAACGACCGTCACCGCCAATGACGATCGTCGTACCCTGTGGGTTGATCGAATCGAAGATGGATTGGACAAAGTTCTCAGTGTAGTGCTACAAAGGAGAGAGAGCTTGAGCATGGTAATATCTCGACGGAACACGCCGATCGCCTACGGGTTGCTGGAACACCTTGACCCTGCGATCGGGTGATAAGACGATGTTGATTATAGCGTGGATAGAACAGACCTCTTCCTGAGCCCGGACGTGCCAGGTTTCTGACCGTCAAAGGGTGTAGTTTGTATTTCCTTGACTTGATCAGCCATCGAAGTTGCAGATCGTCGACCCACACCCGCCCGCTTTTATCGACATACGTTTTCGACCACACGTGACAGTCCGTTCGTACCCGGCCTACAATCTGACCTTCTCCTCCTCAAACACCTCTGCGAACGCTCTCCCCAAGTGCGGTATCATGTCCTCAGTAACCAACCCACGACCCTCCACCTCGAACGCCCTCCTGCTGCTCGTCCGCGTAACGATGCTACCGCCGATCGCTGCCAAGATCGGCAGTCTCGACACCGTAATGCTATCATTCCTACCAATAACCCGTCAGAAACACGCCCAAAACACGTCCAAAAAAAACGCACCCAAACGCCTCATCTTCATAACACTTGGCCCACGCCAACATCGCACCCACACACCCACTCAACACATCCCCCTGTCCCCCACACCGTTTCATCCCACCCTGGACATCCACCACCACCACCTCCCTCATCTTCTCACCGTCACCGTCACCCTCCGTCGTATCGCTCGCAATCACATCCCGCGCCCCCTTCTCCAACACAACAATCCCCCCAAGCTTCTTCGACACCTCAGCAGCCCTCTCCCCCTCCCCCACATCCCCACCGACACCCACCTGCTCACACAGCCGCCGAAACTCGACCACGTTCGGCGTCAGCACCCCCCGTCGGTACCCCCGCACGAGCGACACCTCCTTCCCGACCATCCACAGCGCGTCTGCGTCCAGAACGACATACATCCCCCGCGACCGAGCGAGCGTGAGCGCCGTCCGCGCGTAGCTTTGCATGTACGTTTCTCGACCGAGACCCGGGCCTAGCACGAGGACGTGTAGCCGCGTGAGGATCGCATCGATCTCGTTCCGCACTCTGTCTTGCGGACTGGACGTCGTCGTCATTGGCATGAGTCGTGTCGGTCTAGATGGATTAGACTACGTACGCATCTTGAAGTAGGATAGGGTGGACGATCAAGTCGGGCGAGTATGATTTGATCGCTTGGGCTGCCGTCGGCGCACAGATGACGTGCGACAGGTCAGCGCCCTGTGTCCGATCGTCTGCCGCATCAGCTGTCTCTCTCGAATTCACTAGTATAGACAATCATACCAAGCGGAGCGCAGACATGGCTGCAAAGAACGGTGCGCCAGTGTAACTATGTCATGTGTGGACGAGGAGTCGCGAGGTCAAACGATTGGGACGACGCACTCAAGAGCCCCTCCTAGGACGCCAACCCTGCCTGCGTGATCTTGAATCTCGTAACTCACCAACTTAAGTGACGACGTACCTGACTGGCCTTTATGCAGGGTCCCGTCGAGGGGTGGAATGATTTGTTTGATTTGATCGATAATCACTTTTGGGACGGGCATGTTGACTGTACACCTCCAAGGAGGATTGATGTCATTCATGATAGTACACTAAGAAAGCAGAGAATACTCAGGGCCAATGGGGTATCGGGGAAAACGGCGAGTGATACAACACGCATGTACATGAGCGTTAACGGGCGAGTATCACCCATCCAACGACGAGTTGGACGCAAAAACACTATTAAGCCTTGAATTTGTATCGTAAAAAGAAAGACTTTAACCTGAATCAAAAGAAGAACTTGAGAAGAAAGTGTTCAAGGGGGTAATATGTACTATGCAACGGAAACAAACATTAAAACAACCTGACTGGACGGCGATGGGAGACCCGAGCGAGGGTCCAATAATTCCAAAATATAAGTAAAAAAAAAGTGGTCAATGACGTGGTCAAATGTGATTGAGCCACCGATGGTCATGTGGTTGGGACGCCAGCTGGAGTCCCAGTATGCCAAAAGGAACCCAAGAAGGCCCCGGCATTGGACATGATCTCCACAGCCCGACCGACAAGAGTGCCTTGCTGGCCATCGTCTCCGTTTCGGGTGGGACTTCTAGAACTACTAGAAGGTCTCCGTGAGTGAAGAGACGGCCTAGAGGGAGACGGTGGAGAATGCATGGAAAGAACCGGTGAACTGGCGGGAGTGGGTTGACGCGAAATGGATTCCTGTTCCTCTTGTGCGTAACTGGGGGAAATGGGTATCGATGGCGCCTCGGTGTAGCTCGTCTGAGTGATTGGTTTCGCGTCTAGCACAAGACGTGGCGGTGAGCGGGAAGCGGACAGCTGGACAACGGTATGTGTGGAAGATCCGGACGAAGAAGAATCGGAAGTACGCTTGTGTCGCACCTCAGGGACAAGCAATTGCTCCAGTTTGGGTTGCTCCGCGACCGCGCGTGAGGTAGCAGGGTGTGAGTTCTCGGGGCTCAAACTGGAATTGGATCCAGAGCCTGAATGCGATCCGGATCTTCGCGGCAAACGATCTCGACCTCTTTCCGTAGTCCGCCTAGCTTCTTTCTCGCCTCTCGTATCACGCTCCCGATCCCTCACGCCAACGCTGCCTATACCAAGCCCGACATTTGCTTCAGGACTCAAGCGACCAAGCGGACTGTCAGTACTGAGGCTCTCCCGATCGGAAAATGAGGATGTGCGCGTGACACTGCGTCCACGGGACTGTTCAGCATGTGCCTGGGAAGCCAATGACGGGGCTGACGCAGAGCGGCCACGTAAGGTGTCCGAATCTGAAGGGGCAAGAAATACACCACCAGTACCCTGGGTGGGTGCATTAGAACGAGGAGCGACAGTAGCCGAGATCGAGGGAGTAGCAATGGAGGACGGGGTAATATTCGGTGAAGGGGTGCGTGAACGCGATCTGCTTTGGGATCTGGAGTGGGACCTTGACCGTGGGATGTCAGGGTGGCCATCAGGAGAGTTGACGATGACGTCGGGACGAGCCGGAGACTGTTGGACTGTGACTGTAGAAGCACCCTCTGGGTGATGCGGAATGCGAGTGGCATTTAGATCAACGGCTGTGTGTGTAGAGTCTAGTGAATCCGGATAGTGCTCTTGTTGAGCAACCGGTGGCTGTGTAGCAGAGGGGGATGAAACAGATATTGGGTGATCCAAGCGCTGTGGCTGGCCATCCTCGGGTGCTGCTGTTTGGATGATTTCCTCACTCTCCTCTACCGGGGAGTAAACATATGAAGGAGGCGCGTAGACGAGTTCGACAGGAGAAGTGTGTGCACCACAAGGGGACCAGTCCTTGGAATTATGGCGACGGGGATAAGAGATATGTTGGAGGGGGTAGGGAGGACATGCATCGTCATCGTCATCGTCGTCGTCAACCTTTGTTTTCAGGATGGTAGGGGCGATGAGGGCAATGGTGACCAGTTCCTTGTCTGTGCTTTGGGAGTGTACGAGGAAGCTGTTGTTGCGACGCTTACGGTGAGTGGCGGAGGTGTGTGAGGTGGAACGAGGCTTGGGAGGATGGAGATGTGGGGACGAAGAGGGGGTGGAGGTGGTGGAGTGGGAAGGAGAGCGAGGGAGGGAGGGGGCAGAGGGGGGATGGCGGACGCGCACCTGAAGGACGCCCTCGTCCTCGTCCTCTTCGGACGTGGAGGAGGAGGGAGGGGATACGCTGTGAGGAGGTGGGGAGTGGCGGGGAGGGAGATAGGACGGGGAGTCGCGGTGGATGTCATTGTCGTCGTCAAAGAGTAACTCGTCGGCTTCGTCGATGATGCCGTCTTCCGAGTCCTCGTCATAACTAAGAGGGATGAGTGCATGACAAAGGAGAGGAAGGGATGGAACTGACCCGTCGTCGTCAAGGGGATAATGATTACCAAAATGGGGATTTGGGGTGGGGAAGAGAGAGCGTTTCTTTTTCGGTTTGTCGATGGCGATGCACTGCTCGACAAAGGTGTTAAAGCTGATGTGCTTGCGCTTCTGTCCGGGTACAACGGAGGACGGTGGCGAGTCGGATTTGAGCAGACTTGATGCGGGCATTTCGCCTAGGCGGGGTGGGGAGACCCGTCTGAGTGGGCGCCAGCGGGTGATGTGCGTGTCGCTCTTGGTATGCATCAGCGACGGGCGGACCACGGGGTGGGGCAAGCCCGGATCACCATCAGACATGATCAATGGGACATCCTCTTCCTCGGAATCGGGTGGACTATACAGGGGAGAGAGCGGGAACTCGGAGATAAGCAGTTCACAAATGGATCTGTGTTTGAGGATTGGTTTCCGTGCGGTGCCTGCCGCGCCGACAAGCGTGGGTGAAGGGGAAGAGGGGAGGTCGAGTGCAGCAGTGGCACTAGGTGACGGTCTTGGTGTTGGACCTGCAGTGTGGAGAGGACCGTAGAGCCAGGTGACATCAGAGTCTTTGAGCCTGGCATACCAAAGAGTGAACATCAATATGGGAAAAGTGACATTGCAAGGACCCCGACGATCTCGAGGATCACGAGGGGGAATGAAAAGGGGAGGCTGACCAGTTGAGCGTCTCTGGGGTGACAGTTTTCAGACCGTTCCTCTGTTTCCACCAAGTGCGCCAAGAGGCGTTTTCGAGACGAACGCCGTTGGCGATTTCATTCTTGAGGCGGGTCATGTTTCGCCATGAGCGCCAAACGTCTTCTTCGCGCCATTCATGAGAGAGATAGTCGACCTGGCCGTGGGGAAGGTCTGAGAGGGTAGAGTCGTCCGGGATAGCGTTTGCTGAACCGAGCAAGACGGTGAGTGAGTTTGCCATGAGGATGGGGTGAGTCCACCTCGTTTGAGGAGGAGTACGCGTCGGTTCGACACGTAAAGAGAAAGCGAAACACAAAAGGGATGGGAATCGAGAACGAGTCGGAGTGTACAGGGAGATTAAAAAAGGGCGAGGCAAAGGTCCGGGTACATGTGTTTTGATCACGTGGAAATCGTACCTCTATCCTTGATCCCCTTGTAGCATCCATGTCCACCTCCGACCAGACATCATCTCCACCACCACCACCCTCTCCACCTCCCGCTACCTCCCCTCGAACAGACAAGGACCCCCAGTTCGACTTTCAAACATTTCTCGACCAGATCAAGTCACGCGGCGCAGAACCCATCGCAAAATACCTCAGATCGTATGTCATCCTTCCCCGTCCTCGTACTACCACTAACGATACCAGTTTTCTAAGCAATTTCGCAAAGAGAACGTTCACCGTCAATGATCAAGTCAAAGTCATCAGCGATTTCTTGAATGTATGATTGTTCGGCTACTACCGTCGATCCACCTCAATCTCTCCATTTCTCCAGTTCATCGCCACAAAGATGAGCGAATCCGACGTCTGGCGCAATGCATCTGAACAAGAATTCGATAATGCATTGGAGGGCATGGAAAAACTCGTCATGAACAAACTCTACGACTTGTTTGTCCCCTCGTCCGCTCATCTTCACACCTCTCATGCTCTCCGTGTCGCAGCACCTTCGCCCCATCTCTCCCACTACTATCCCCTCCACGACCCGTCACTGCAGACGATCTCGAACGCGATCGAATTCTCGCTCAGAGGATCTTCTTGTTCCACTGGATCAACCCTTCTCATCTTGACATTCCCGAACTAGAGAGTAAAGAACCAGGTGTTGCTGGCTTTCTCGAATTCGCACAACAAGGTCTTTTATCCCGCCATCCTCTTTCCTTTACCTGACCATTCCCTCCAAAGAGTTATGTAAAGTGAATCACTACAAAGCACCGAGGGACAAACTGATCTGCATCCTCAACTGCTGCAAAGTCATTTTTGGTCAGTCCCTCCTCTACCCGTAATCGATCACAACTGATTCACCGTCCAAGGCCTTCTCCGTCATTTGCGAAAAGATGAAGGAGCGGATTCCTTTGTCCCTGTCCTCATCTTTGTGGTCCTCAGAGCAAATCCAGATCACCTTCTTTCCAACGTAGAGTATGCGTGCTTCCCCTCCAGCTCTCCAGGCTTGTTGACGATTGTATCGTGATAGATTCATAAATCGATTCCGGAATCCTGCCAAACTACAAAGTGAAGCAGGGTATTACTTGTCAAGTCTCGTGAGCGTCGGACATTTTCCGTGAATCCATAAATCCATTTACATGCCAGATTCGTGTAGATGGGCGCAGTTCAGTTCATCGAAACAATGGACCATACATCTGTTTCAAACATTACTCAGCAGGAATTTGAACGGTTAGCTTCCTTGCATGTGACTGTCCCCTTTTGCGCTGACTGCCAGTCTATAGAAACGTCGAACTAGCAATCCAATCCTTGCCTCCTTCGTTACCTTCTTCACCAACCTCGTCCACATCATCCATTAGATCACCCTTACCCTCTCCACATGCAGGAGAAGAATCCGCTCAGCCACTGACCTTATCTATTCCCTCTCAAGCGCAGAGTATAGGTGAAGATGCGCGCCGATTGCTTCAAAAGACAGGAGATGTAGTTTCCAAACCACTTGGCGCAATTAGTCGTATCTTTAGCGATGCCCTCGACGAGAAAATGTCTTATCTCCCAGGTCCATTCGCACCATTTGAGCTTGCCAGAGAACGGGCTCAGGAAGGGTCAGAGAATCAAACCGAACAACATTGGGCACACCCTGATCAAATTGCTCAATTTAGGATCGGGGGAGGAAATACGTCCAAGGCTAAGCAAGAGGCTCTCATCCAGACAACATACAAGCCCCGTGTCCGCAGGCCATCAGCGTCGCCTGTTAACACGTCTTCCATTGCCGAGAACTCGTCGGGTACGTTGAAGCCGACGCCCGGTCCAAAGGCTATTCCTGGCGCCCTTCAGGCACCGGAACTTGCCCTCTGGCAAGATGGCCGTTCCATGACCGGTGCTTACCCTAGTCCACTGCCTCAACATTTGCAACCGCCTTCTCAGGCTCAACATATTTCCCGGACGCCGACGCCATCACTTGATTTGTCTGCTGTGCAAGCTGAGATAGACAGGGCGCACGCACATGCCAGCGCTGCCTCTCGCGGTACCCTCGCACAAATATTCCCGAGCATGGATGCCGAGGTGCGCGAATGGGTACTCGAAGCGAACGGCGGAGACCTTGGGAAGAGTATCGAAGCGCTGCTAGATATGAGTGGAGGCTCGTGACGACAGCTGATCGATTGGGGTTAGCTTTGGCGCCACCAGTCACGCGCGCGCCAAGCTTCAGATGTCAAGCCGCATCCTGAGTACAGTCTCTTGTCTGTGTCGAGATGGCTTGTCGTTGCATCGTAATCCATTTTGATTGAGGGTCGGTCCTTGTGTTTGATTGGTTCGGGACGGCATGATCCGTGCGGGTGCTTCAAGGTACGCCCAGCTGATTACGGTCGTAGACTGATCTAGATACCCGTTTGGGGTGATTCGCCTCACGGATAACAGGGCATCGCTCACCGTCTTTCGCACCATCTGAAATCTCCATGACCCTCGTGATGATATGTTATTTCGGTAAACAATATTTTTCCCCGCTGTGGGGTAAATCAACGTCCGTCCAGTCAGAAGCCTATGGTGACGAATCTGTCCACTCAGCATCGTCCCTTTTTTATCGGGTCGTTCACGCGGAACCCGATCAGTACCATCACTTTTCCAACACGTCCCCTGGTATGATGACCGGTGAGTGGTCCAGGTATATAAGATGATGGGGGTTTGTCCCAGGAAACCTCCCCTTTGCCCTCACATCACCATCGAAGCATGACTATTTCCAACCCATCTCCACAGAGCCTGTCCGACAAGGAACACCTCTCCCACACCGAAGTCGGTACGAAACAGGAGCGGACGCCAAGTCCCTGGCAGGGGGTGTACAACCCCGACGTGGACGTATCTGGCGTCAACGAGCGGAAATTGATGCGCAAGGTGGATTCGAGAACGATACCATGGTTGGCACTGCTGTATCTGCTTGCGTTTCTCGACCGGACGAGTATCGGGAATGCCAAGGTCAGTGCGACGGGCTTGTCCTTTTCTTGGCGCGCACGTTTATTGACTGACAGTGTAGCTGTATAGCATGGAAACGGACCTTCATCTGACGGATACCCAATACTTGCTTTGTTTGACGCTCTTCTTTATCTCGTACGGGCTCTTTGAGGTGGGTGATGGTTTGATCGCTGCCTTTTTGTTTTTGGCTGGAACCCGCGCGATCCTGTACAGGTTCCCTCGAATGTTGTTCTGAAGCGTCTGAGACCGTCCATATGGTTGTCTACCCTCATGCTACTTTGGGGCATCACCATGGTATGCCCCCCCTAAATTTTTTAGTAAATGTATATCTGATTCCCCTGAAAAATTCCTTACACAGACGCTGCAGGGTCTCGTTTCAAATTTCAGTGGCCTGATGGGTGCGCAGCTGATCGTGCGCTGATTCACTATTCTCTGACGTGTTTATCCGATAGCGATGCGGTGGTTACTCGGCATGTTTGAGGCTGGATTTTTCCCTGGTGTGACGTACTACCTTTCATGGTGTGTACTCGTCTCTCGCCGTGTTCTATCGACCGCTGCAATTTGATCATAGTTGGTACAAGCGCAGCGAGTTCGGTCTCAGATTAGCCATATTTTTCTCCGCCGCGACCGTCTCCGGCGCATTCGGTGGTCTCCTCGCGGTAAGCGTTCCCGTCCATCCCGTCGCCCGTAATCGATCCATCGCTTACGCCCGACGCGCAAGGCTGCGATCTCCAAAATGGACGGTATCGGTGGCAAACCAGCCTGGTCCTGGATATTCATCCTCGAGGGACTCGCCACCGTCGTCGCGAGCGTCCTCTCCTATTGGATCATCGTCGACTTTCCCGATGATGCTACGTTTTTGACCGAGGTCGAGCGCACGTTTGTCATTCGACGACTTCAGGGGGACGATCAGTTTAGTGCTGCTGGTGAGCGTCTCCAGTGGAAGAACATTGCAGCGAGTTTGAAGGATTGGAAAACGTACCTGTACGGTACGTCTCTCGGATCGGGTGTTGTGTTCGGGACTGACCGTGGTCTAGTCGTCGTGTACTCTGGCAGTGACATGCCCCTGTATGCTTTTGCGTTGTTCTTGCCGAGTATCATTTCCGAAGTACTTTTTTTTTTGGCTTGATCCCTGTGCATATACTGACCCATGCGAAATTATGTACCTCTCTGATCGATAGCTCGGTGAGTGATCTTGGGTAAATATTCTAACGAGGAACGTGGTCTAACGGAATGTAGGCTACGCAGCGACCGCGGCAAATCTGTTGACGGTGCCTGTATACGTCTTGGCGTGCATGTTCACTTGTGCCGTCGGTTTCTTGGCTGACCGTTACGGTAACCGCGGCTTGTTCAACTTGTATGTCAACCCAATGTTTCCCCTTTTTTTAAAGGTGGGTAGCTTACGGTTGTCGAAACGTCACAGTGGTTGCCTCTCCATTGGTACGTGATCGCCTTGACATAATACATGTCTAGTCAAACACGTTGCATATCTAGCTGCAGTAGGGTACATTATATTAATCAGTTCTCGCAACGCGACGCTCTCATACGTCGCGGTATATTTAGCAGCTTGGTGAGCACATTCTCCCCCTCCAACAGGTCGCTCACCCTGACACCATCCGCCCCGTAGTGGTATTTATCCATGTATCTGTAAGTCTGTTATTCACCGTACGCCGTATTCACCGGTGGATGACGCAACCGAATAGCCAACTCGGCGTGAGTGCACGTTTCAGATCTGAAATTTCCCACAAGCCCACACACACGAGTCTTGCTGACACGCGACACGCAGCGCATGGGCCGCGAATAATGTCGAAGGGACGTACAAGCGCAGCGTCTCCCTCGGAATGATTATCTCCGTGTACGTCCGATCTCGGAGAATTACGCGACATTGCTGACCTTTATTCTTTTTCAAGGGGAAATATTCAGGGTGCGATTAGTTCCAATGTTTACCGTGCGAATCAGACGCCGTGGTATCCAATGGGACACGGGCTCGTGTTGATGTACATTTGCTTTGGATTGATCTCGACGATCACGTTGAGGTTTTTGCTCAAGGCGGAGAACGCGCGACGGGATAGAGGGGAGAGGGATGAGGTGATCGAGGGGTATGATGGGGGTCTGGAAGTGAATGGACGGTTTGGAAGCGTAGAAGAAGCCAAGAGGGAAAAGGGGGATCGATGGAGTGGGTATCGGTATACGTTGTGATGCATCGTGACGAAAACCGAGGGCGTTAATACTGCGTTACCTCGTGATTTCGATGGTGTGTGTAGCGCTCAGAACCGGGAGTTCTTCGTGAGACGATGGGCCGGTCGAGGTACATGAACGTTATCTGCGGGATCCGAGCAAGGGTGAGAACGAGTAGCGGTCAGGTGGATAGGAACGGAAGTACGGAGATGAAAGCTGACTAAAATCATCAGAAAGGATTGTCCACGTTCGGTCGGTTGCCATACGGTCGTCGTTGGCTACCGAAGAAAGTATAATATTATTACCTTTTGTGCGCTCGAGATGGAGACACGTCAAGGAGGTATTTCGGGGCCAAGTGCATAGTTCTGTACTGGTCTCGGAACGTTCAAAGGCTTCAAAGGTGCAGTACTCACCTATGCCATGTACAGCCCGATGACTAGCACATGGTCGTGGAGCATGCTGTATCTATGCACTGCGCATCTACGCCAAGAAAGTGCCAACTTGAATCAGTTTCGTTAGCACAAGTATTACTTACAGCTTTGATGTAAAATTGAACTTCCCCGCGCAATCTTTGAGTCCGCTTAACCGCCGCACCTGCCCTAAACCAGTTCAGGACTCCCCCGACCCTTTTTCTGACTTAAAAAGTGGTCCAAGTGACATCGTTATACCCGCTCCTCCTCTTCTTCTTGTGTTATTAGCGAAAAAACAAAAATGGGTCGCCCCCTTTATTCCCGTGCGTTCATTACCACTCCTGCTGTGCGGGACCCAGAACCCCCCGCCTGCGAAAAATGGTCTTATCTCAACGCCTTCGATCCCGACTCGGACGAGTTCTTCGACAATGAAAACGCCGTGTACGAGGACTTTATTGACCCCGTCACACCCGTGAGTCCGGAAGAAGACGATGACGAAGATGACGAAGAAGAAAGGGACATGTTGGTCGTCCGGATGGGCAACGCCAGCCCGATCACTTCCGAGAGCAGCCTTAGTGACAACGAAAGTCCACTTGCCACCGCCGCCGAAGAGGACTCTATACGTCTCGCCTCGCGTATCAGACAGATCGAGCACGTTGATTCAGTGTCTGCCCTCATGGAGCCTGCCGTGCATGTCCGTCTCGGCGGGCGTGCTTTGCGACGCGGGTTCGGGACCATGTCCGCGATGCGCACGTCTCATCGCGTCCACCCACAGCGTGATCTACCCCTTGCTGTCCCCACTCCGAGCGCACCCATCCCCGTACCGACCCCCTCTCGCCGCGCTGCTCCAGTGGATGACCGTGTGTCGCTGTCGCCTTCCACTCCGCCACGTCAGACACCCATGGCACATCTCGCCATGTCTCCCCCACCAACCAGCACTCCCAGACTTTATTCTTGGGCGCGCAACGCGAGTCATGCCACATCACCCGCACCTGGCAGTCCTTTTACCAACCCACACGCCCGCACATCATACGCACATCTCTCTCCCGTGTTCATTCGTATTCGCGATGTAACTGTTTAATCCCCGACTCGTCGCATTTCCGCTCAAAATCTCCAACCCCTCCCATCCTGCCTCCCCTGCACCTCCCCCCTACACTTTCCGCATCTCTATCTTGGGTTTTGAAGGTTACCAGTCGTTTCAAAATGCACGCATCTACTATCATTTATATTCTTCTATGCACATCTAATCCACTCACTTATCCATCATATATACGCTGATGCAAAGTAGTACGACCCACACTTTGCTGTACCATCATGTGCTTTCTATAGTTATTGTGTTGCGGCAAGTGACTAGATTAGACAACGTTAGTGCTTGGTCTTGGACTCTCTCTTTCGCTTTCCAAATTCACTGTCCGGTTATCATCAACCCCACCTCGCGTCCCACTTGCCGATACTCTGACCGATGGCCCATGTCGATCTGTCCGACAATTTAGATAGAACCAAGCAAATGGTATCCTCTGCTTCTAGACTAGGCACCCTGTGGGGTGCTACTTTAGTCAGGGACTCTGGGATGTACGACACGGGCGTCAAAGGATTAGACTGCAACGTGATCGCGATAAACGACTGATCACCGCCCGAGTTTGCCAAGACCGATCTACGTCAGGTCAGGAATGCGCATGAAAAAAAACAACAAGCAAAAGGCGTACGTGGCTGTATCGATCACGGATTGGACAAACGCAGTGTCCATCAAGCCTTTCCAGCATACGTGCGTCACGTCCCCGACCGAGGCTGGCGTGGGTGGCTCGTACACGGCCACGTACGGGTCGACGCGATCGTTGGCGTGCAGTCTACACCGGCGCGCTCGAGTCAGCAGCGATGAAAAGACGGCCGTCGCGAACGTACGTACCTCTGTGCACCCAGAGAGGCCATACCGACCCATTCAAAGAGCGCTTCGAGGCGCTCTTGATGCGTCTCCGCGGGTTCCTCCGCGGATGAAGACTGGGGCTGGGGGAGATCGCCTATATGGGGGACGTACACGTTCGTCGCGTGCCGCACGCGCGCCGTCACGTCTTGTACCGCAGACGTCGGGGGACCTGTAACGCAACGGTGAGAGGACGCCCGGTTCCGAGTCGACGTTAGGGGGACCGTACCACTCGCACTCGTATCCGCGCCGACGTAGGCCACGGCCCACCGTCCAAGTCCCTGCACCTCTCTCACCCGGTCCCACACGCCCACGCCCACGCCCATGTTCGTCGTCGCGCGTTTCAGCGGGACGTCGATCACTGTGTGTTTCCTCGTTGAGTCGCTGCGCGTGTACATGACAACTTGATGGACGCACCGTAGCGTTCAGCACAACCTTTAAAGGCGAGCTTCCGGCCCACGATTCCGAGTTGTTCGTACAGCGTTTTGGAGACGGAGAGCGTGAGGATACCGCGTGGGTCGATGCACCACGTGTCGTCGGCGTCGCTTTGAATAGGGAGGGCTTTGAATGGCCCTGGATGCGTATTGGAGGCGTACTCGTAGAGCTCAGATAGGGTGACATGGGTGGTCGAGTAGGTCGTTTTGAGGGACGTGAATAGGTGGTGTTGTGCGGTGCGCGATGGAAAGACGATGTCGATCTATCCCGAGAATGAAACGGGTCGTACGAGGGAGAATCAAAGGGACAGACTTGGTGGATGAACGGGTGCGACGTCGCCAGTCGGTCTAGCTGCGGAGAGGGCAGCGTCCCGGTGCTCAGCCTGATAGGCATCGTTTAGGACAAGGTGTACACAGCCGCTATACTAGATATCACCAACGACGATGTTATCAATCAATCTTGTTTTGCCCACCCAGACAGCCCCACTTAAAATGACTGATCCAACAGACTGTCTCTGCGACTGACCATCTAATATGTCAAAGGTGTCCGGGTCGTTCATCTGGATATAGTCCAGCTTCATATCGATTCCCCTCGAAGTAGCACCTTTGATCGCGTCTGACACGAGAACCTCTGCCGCGTGTATACACGCATCCCTTGTCTCTCCCGCCAACCAACCCGACTCGGCAGCTTGCAGTGCTCTGTAAAGGGTATTCGCAACAGACCGCTCTTCCGCCGATAGATACGCGTTTCTCGAGGACAGGGCCAACCCATCGACTGGATCGCGCTCCGTA
Organism: Hemileccinum rubropunctum; assembly: GCA_038089535.1. Taxonomy (NCBI): domain Eukaryota; kingdom Fungi; phylum Basidiomycota; class Agaricomycetes; order Boletales; family Boletaceae; genus Hemileccinum; species Hemileccinum rubropunctum. The sequence continues at coordinate 187,778 of JBBPLC010000003.1, read as the reverse complement.
GGGACAATATGGACGTGATCCGAATCTGGATGCGCAAGTAGGAGGTCACGACACATTCTACGAAGCAGCAACGCTTGTTGGATGTCCTTTTGACCGAAATACGCATTCGTCGGCTGACCATCATTCTCAGCATCCAATCCCTGAAAACGGACGAGAAGACAGACCTGAACGACATTGAAGAGCTTGGTGACGATCGTAGCTACACCTCTGAAAAAGTGGGGTCGAGTGACGCCTTCCATTTGGTGACTGTACCCCTCGACTTGGACGAAGGTGCCTTTTTGCAAAGAGACGTCTTGATGGATGCCAGATGGATACATGTCCTGGACGTTAGGCAGGAAGACGGCAGACGGCGTCCGGACGTCGCCCGCGACGTTTACAATATGTCTCGTCAGTTGTTCGAGATCTGTGGGTAACGTGCGTGGATAGGCGCCCAGGTCTTCGTGCGGTGCAAATTGGGCTGGGTTGACAAAAATGGAGACGACGGTCAAGTCGTTTTCATGGAGCGATCTGCGAACTGTGTGTTAGACGTGTGAGCGCGTGGGTCGAGCCACGGATGCGGCGGGGATGTTGCTAACCGAGAGAGAGATGGCCGTCGTGCAAGGCGCCCATCGTGGGCACGAAGCCGACTGATTTCTTTTCGTCAAAAGCGGTTTGTCTCCATGTTCTGTAAGCCGGGATAGAATTCAGGATCGGGATGAGGGACTTTGGGAGTGTCGAGGAGGACATTGTGGACCGGAGCATCAGTCATTGGGTGCACAGTATGATTACTCAGAGCCGTACTAGCTGGCATGCACCGATTCGATAATCTGCCCCCCCACTTGATCGGTATTAACGCGAAGGTTACGCGTTAAAATAGTGCAGTCCTCCGCCATGATCGTGGTACATGTCAATGAACACGCTTGCGTGTCCGTTGCTCATCATACGCTGCTTTCCAAACTTTCCACTCCGTCTCCCTACCGCCGTCAGCCCAAATCGCCCATCCATCCCTGATCTGCATCCAAGTCACGATGGGATGTACGAGAATGGCAGCGCGCGCACGTCCAAAGATCGAGCGTGGCCGCGTGCGGGGAAGCAGTTCCGTCAGTATGTAATGCACGACGCCGAGGCCAACACCGATGACGAGTCCCCATATCACCTGGTGCGGAGTATGGTACAGCAGGTTCAATCTAAGGGGAACTACGTTCATATTCTTCTAGAGATAGCATCATGGTGATCCCAACTTACCTCGAGTAGGCGACAAGGGTGACCCATGACACGATGCCGAGGTAGATTATGGATCTGAATGCTTGATCGAGCAAGGGAAACCCAGAAAATGCAAACCGATGGCGGAAATACATGTGGCAGATCAGAAATGCACCGAAATAGCCCATGTATTGACTATGTGACGATGGAAAGCCATAACCGTTGAGGTGGAGGTCGCCGTCTATACCCAACGAGGTTCAGTGATACGTGTCAGGAGTGTGGCCAGACACGTACCGTTTGCTGGACGTTCTTCCTTGAAGATGCGTTTCAAACCCCAATTGAACGCTTCTGAGAGGAACTGGCCCGCCCACATGTTGATGATGGTGAGTTCGCGCGTCTGTACGGCAAGGGCGGCATATGCGGGCTAGTGCAAGTCTGTTCTGCTCGCATTCGACGGGTAGAGAGAGACGCACCATGAGAAGAATAGGACTTAGCGTGAGCAACGCCAACACGAGGGAAGTAGCTGATGAAGCATCGTCTGAAATAACCTGTCAGCGCTGTGGTGGCTTGATATGAGCACATTTTTGGACTCACATAGGACATGCGTTAGGTCCAACGAGACTCTATCAGACATTGGTAGCAGTGAGAAACCACGTGCCTCTTGGTAGGCGTTTATTAGACACAGGTTGTCGAGCCTTTGCTGTACGTTCCATTCTCAGATTCAGGTCTGCTCATTCATGGCTATGCAAGCGAGTCACATCGCAATGGCTCTCTTTACTCCATAAAGTCACCCCTTGAGCCCTATAAAAACCCCGCGTGTTTGCATAGCAGGCCTTTGTTACATGGCCTCGCTTCAGCAAGTCGTCGAGCAACTGGCTTTGCTTGCTGCCAACGGGACTAGCACCGTCGATGCATCTGCGTCGTCTGCCTCGCTTGGACCACTCAATCTCTTGACGTCCACGTTCAAAATGTTCTTCTCCGCCTCCACATTACGCGACGGGGCAATCCTCTTGGTCGTCGGTAGCCTCTTTGAATCAGCTCGCAGGTTGCTTTCCTCTCTATGGTATACGTTGATCAACGCGTTCTTCATCACCGCCGTCTTTGAGGAAGACGACATCAGCTTTCGTACGGACTTGTTCGTAATGACTCAATTCGCGTGTATTGACTGTTCTGATAGAGTGGATCATGCTTTGGTTATCCAAGCAGCCTTCGTGGAGTGCGTCCGGTCGTCCGGAATATCCATCGTTGGTACTAATTAAGGCATCTTGTAGAAGGAGCGCGCAACGTTCAAGTCAGCACTTCCAACTTTGACATCCATAATGCGCAGATCGACTCTGCTGAAGACTTTGGTGCCCACTCGCGAAAAGTGACGTATCTACCGGCGGTATCAGAATCGTACACCCTTTGGCATAAATATCGTTGGATGGGGGTCACCCGTACCATCGAATCTCACCATGGCGGATGGTCTACCAGAGAAACGCTTACGATAAGGTAGGGTCTTGCATCATGATATCACTCGGACATCACTCATTTGTCCCAGTATCATGACCCGTAATCATGGAATTCTTACAGAGATCCTCCAAGATGCCAAGAACCAGTATATAGAGGCGCAACAGGACAAGATATCCATTTTTGTTTCGGATAGATATCATGGGTACCCTTTTATTCGTCTGAGTTCCAGATACTCTTGCTAAACACGTTTTGTTGACAGTGGTAGTGGCTGGAAGGAACTTGCTACGCGTCCCAAGCGGCCACTTAATTCTATCATCTTGGACCCGGGCATCATAGACCTGGTTATCGAGGATGTTCAAGATTTCCTTGACAGCAAGGAGTGGTATGCTGAGCGAGGTATTCCCTTCCGTCGTGGATATCTACTTGTTCGTCTCCGTCCTTTGCCTCGCATACAATTCGATACTCACTCCGCTTCCTTAGTATGGTGCTCCCGGATCTGGCAAGACATCTCTCATTCATAGTATTGCCGGAGAGTTGGGCCTGAACGTGTACATCGTTTCGCTGTCTCGCTCAGGACTGGACGATGAGAGTCTTGCCGAACTCATCTCAGCTCTCCCAGAGAGATGCATCGCACTGATGGAAGACATCGACGCCGCTTTTCATCACGGTCTCACCCGCGAGTCTCCAAACCCACCACCCACCCAAACAGTCGAGGTGCCTGACCATCCACAAGACATGCAACGCGCTGGTCCCCCTGTACCCTCGGGGAACCGCGTGTCACTGAGCGGCCTCCTGAACGCACTGGACGGTATCGGTGCACAAGAAGGTCGGGTACTGTTTGCGACAACGAACAAGTACACCTCGCTTGATCCGGCGCTGTGTCGACCTGGTCGGATGGACCTGCACATCGAGTTTCAACTCGCGAGTCGATTCCAAGCCGAGGAGCTCTTCAAGCGGTTCTACGCTCCCTCGTCTCCCTCTACTGCCTCTCCTGCACGTGCTACAAAACGCAGACGCACGACGACTGCAAGGCGTGTCCAGAATCCAAGGAGCGTCGACGCGGTTGTGGACGACGAGGATCCGAAGCCAAAAGATCTGATCGATCTGTCCGAGTCACAGGTGCAGACGCCTCCCACCCCCGCCTCCTTACCCACGCCACTCCCATCCACCCCCTCAGCCTCTGCCACCCCCTCGATCTCTGAAAAGACACAGGGGAGCGAATCACGGGGGCCGACGTACGTCGGCATCTCGCACCGCTCATGCGCACCTGAGCTCTCGCTCGACCGCATCCACGCGCTCGCTGTACAGTTTGCCGATGGGGTCCCTGAACGCGAGATGTCGATGGCGAGCCTCCAGGGGTTCTTGATGATGTACAAGACGAGACCGTCTGTAGCTGTGGAGAACGTTGGAGCGTGGGTGGAGAAGGAGCTGGCGGAGAGGAAGCGGGTGGATGGGGGACCTGCCGCTGGTGGGGGAACGTAGCGCTATGGTGGTGTGGTGTGGTGGACTCTTTTCCTTTGGCAATGTACCATACACAATGTAGAGCAGCTGCATATACCGTTACGGACTTCCTCGTTTACAAGGTCACTCGGATCTGAGAATTGTAACTGGGCGCATTTGATTTTTCCCTTTCTTAACCAGAGCTTGAAGTACTCATCGATACTCATCAATCATTCAGCCGTATCTGTAAACAAGGGCTGCCCGACGTTCGTTCCTCTAATGGTATTGCCACCGATTCTCAAGTGAGGGTAATGATTGTCCTAAAGGCGGCATGACATTAACATGATGGCTAGTACCGCCAACAAAATCGTACAAACAAATGTACTACTGCGTATCCAGGTATACGTATAGGTCGAAGTCGCGCAGGGCAAGCCCACACTAGTGTGATTATGGCCACTAAAAAGTTACATGTATGGACGATGGTAAAGTATGATCGATTAGGCAACTGGAGCACGGGCGTATTTCCTGCGGTACTTGCTGTCGACGGACTCAAGGTAAAAGGTACCGGGCCAGATGTTCTCGATTGGGCCTTCTGGCGTGTAGTTGACAGCGTTGTGGTTCTTCTCACGAAGCTAAAGAGAGCAAATTGAGTATGATCGTCGAACAGAGCAAACACAAAGGAAAACTAACAGCGAGTGCATCAACGTATTCCTGGCAAGGCACGACCTTCATGCTCGCCAACCGCTTGAGAAGATCCATCTTTTCCCGAATCTCGGATATGTCACCCTTGACACGGAGAGTGAAGAAACTGGATGCACAACCGCTTCCGAAAGCAAACATGCTCAGGCGTTTGCCCTTTAGCTCGGTAGGCTCGACGCTGGAGAGGAGCGAAGCGAGACAACCGTATAGCGAGGCGGTGTACATGTTGCCCAAACGTTTCGAGCAAGCCATGGCTGGCTCGACCTTTTTGGTGTAGACGGTCTTGGATGCGGTAATAAAGGTCTTCTCGAGGTTCTTGTCGGTGAGCGATGCGGTGTAGGAAGTAGAAAGGATGGTATCAGGAGAAGAGATATTGGCGAACTGGGGTGCGGAGGGAGAGTTGACAAAATCGTTGTAGAATAAACGTCCGAAACCCTTTTGGACTTGCTTGCCATAGGGGGCATGAAATACGGCGTAATCTACGTCATCAAGAGAGAAACCCTTGTCAGATTTGCCATTAGCGTGTCCGTTCACAAGGTGGAACTTCTTTGCTCTGGCAGTCTTTTCACGGAAACGTGCATAGGAGGCATCGAGGGCGGAGATGTAAGTAGTGACAGATACTGGCCCATCGACTTCGGGATACTCCGAATCGAGTTTGGGTTTGTAAAAGTCATAGGTATTCGTCATATGGTTTCCGTGAATGGCTAGGAAAAAACGGACGTCAAGTTGAGTTACCATTATATCGGTAAGTACCTACGTTCGATAACGACCGGTGCGTTTGGGCCGATAAGTATAGCACATGCACCGGCACCACCAGCAGGACGAGCAGCCCCTTCTGCGTAAATTGCAATATCGCCCGCTACGACGATGGCATTACGACCATCCCAAGAAGTAGATTCGATCCAGTTAACGGCGTTAAAAAGGGCAGCGGTAGAGCCATAGCAAGCGTTTTTTGAATCGACACCCTCGATGTCAAAGTTGCCAGACTCTGCAAAGAGATCCATAAGAGTAGTCTTGACGGATTTTGACTTGTCGATGATAGTTTCGGTGCCAACATCGATACGGCCAATGGTTTTGGGGTCGATGTCGTATTTTTCAAGAAGGCCACTGACAGCTGTCGAGACAAGACGTGTCAAAACGATGCCGAACGTAGCTGCATAGGACGTACCATTTAGGGCAAAGGAGTTGATGTCCTCACGGTCATCACAGCAAGCCATGTACTCCTGCCCAAGACCGATGGTGTACTTTCCGGCGGGAACATTGTCAAAGGCTTCGAGGTCAGCCTCGGAAATGCACTGGGTAGGGGAATGAGGAATGAGACGGTGTCGCGTGAACAAGGCATACCCTGCGGGGGAAGTAGACCTCCATGGCGAGGATACCAACGTCCTTTGGACGGGGGAGGTCGTACTCTTCAGATGGGACGACGGATACGGGAGGGATAGCCATAGCTTTGCGAGTGAAGATGCGGGAGGAGATGGAATTGAAAGAGAAAATGGGGGGGAGGGGATTATATAGTTTGTGGACGAGGATATGTTAATTTACATAACTAAATTTTTTCAAGGATATGGTACGATTAATATTAGCGGCTTGTGTGTGGCGTGTTTCACTAAGGTTGACGCGTTGACGTTACCTGATTCGGTCGAGACAATCCCGGGTCTGAGACAGACAACGTTCACCCCAACGTTCTCTTACACAGTTCTACTACATGTCCTTAGTAATGATCAGGATCGACACTCGGAACAAATTCTGGTGACCGTACCGTATCACCGCTACCGATTGCCGGCGGCCGCACGAGATGCTTTTGTCGTCAGCCTCAGCATCCAGTCAGCCATCCGGTAAAGAATGTCCCCACCTCCGTTCTCTACTCTGCCATATACCGGGGGAACGTTCCATTAACACCGTCAACGACTCATCAGGATGCCATCTACGCTTTCCACCGCACACGCCCAGCGCTTCCCACCACGTTCCCCGACAAGCTCAAGAGACTATCAAAAACTTTACTTTTCCCCTGGCGGTCATACCCACGATCCCTACACTATCCTCCCCAACCGGTTACACATCTCCACTTCTGACCCTCTTCTCGTCGAGGTAGAACAGTGCTTTTCCATCGTCCCCGTCGACCAGGAATCAAGTAAAGAATCGGATGGGGGTGCACGAGACACTTGTGATCTTGGATCAATCGTGTTTCATTTCAATCGTGGAATTCTCTCGTTAGGACTAAGCGATAACGACATTGACGCCCTACAGCCTGTGAACGTTCTGACGGTGGCAACCAACGTCCAAACATCAAGCCCAGAACAGTCTAGCAAGTTTGGATTCCGAGGAACCGTTGGCCACGGTTTGTCGAACACGTCGGACGACTCCTTCGATATTTCTGAAGTGGTGACCATTCCGAGCGCGATCTGTGGTTCAAATGGAGACACGGACAGTTCTGCCTGTGAGAATAGGTATACATTCACAGACTAGTCTCGGTTTCTTGAATCTGATCAGTGATTACGCACCAGTCGACACGGTTCTGATCTCGCACCACTGGCTAGTGAAACGTTGAAGCAAGAGCTGTACATCAGAGGATACCTAAAGAGACCTACGAGCCAACCATCGAAAGCCGCCCCACGGAAATCAAGAATCAGCCTCATGTTCGGCAACCGCAGTGTATTTCCCAAGGTGCTAGGTCGCCGCCAAGGTCGCAAGATTGCGGAATGTCTGAAAGCAGAACAGGTAAACCAGCCTGACCAAGTGTGCCCTGCTAACCAATTTCAAAGGACGCGGTCGAGACACCTAGTGGACTGGATGCGCATCTTTCCGAAAGGCAGCTCGCGCCTTCTGTTGGTTGTGTGACTCTTTTAACCCCACACGCGGACGGCCTCGAATCCCCTTGGGCGGATACCAACACGTCCGCATCATCCGAGTCGTTCGATTTACACGAGTTTTCATACATTACAGCATTTACAACACCGCCTTCCTCGCCTTCAATTATCCTTGATGCGGGGGCGCTCAAGAAAGGGGTTGGCCTTGGCGACAGCAAACATGCGGTATGACGAGGGGCCGTGCCACGACGCATGAATGTATTGTGTGGAGTTGGGTCAACGCGGCGCGGTGCTTTGAACGCTGTGCTTCTGGGCACGCCCTGCATTGGGTAATTTTAGCATGTAGCTTCTCAACGTCATTGTTTTGGCAGTTCAGCAATTAGGACTTCATGATTCGATGCGATAAGATTAACAATATGAAGCGTTTCGTGTCGGTACGGGATGGGCCTGTCATCTCTGGGCCTCGAATTGCATGGCATGTTTAACGCGTGTTATGATCAAGGGAGCAATGCGAGTGGTCGAGATTTGATCGTATCACTTTGGCAGCAAACAAACGTACTAGTGCACGATCCTCGCGAGTTCTGTCCCTGTATGATAACCGCATGGTATGGAGCCACAAGGAGCCTTCCAAACCGAATTTTTATCAGGGGGTTTGCGCCAAAGAGTCTCATTGTCGACACAATCATGTCTGCTATTGCCTCGTGTTTATCAACAGTAGACGTCCATCACTGCCATGCCATGCGCACAACTGGCCTGAACCTCATGTAATATCAGTGGACTCGTGTCCCGTGTGTTGGTTATATCTACTTCGGAAGCGCAATCAATCAACACTCACCCATTTTCACTGTCTCCCATGTCACAAGTTATCGTCGATATGTCGGCTCTGACACTCGAAGTCACACCATTTCGTTCTCCCTTTGACGATCGAGACGCAGACCTCACTCTCCACGCCTCAGACGGCGCACGGTTCGCAGTTCACAAGCTATTCTTGACCACGGCGTCACCTCTACTGAAGCGTTGTCTAACGCTGGGATCGTCTTCACCGTCCCCTGTTTTCGAGGGATTGATTGTTAGGCAGGAGGGAGGCCGAGACACCATTGACTTGGTCGAAGACGAAGTGACGACAGAGCGGGTCCTCCAGTACTGCTATCCCTATTCCAACCCCATCCTCGAGAATCTTGACGACATTCAAGCCGTACTGGAGATGATGAGGAAGTTTGGAATGAAGGGCATCATGAATCGGGTGCGGAATCTGCTGGTCCAGCCTTCATTTCTCGAGCAAGAGCCGCTGCGCGTGTTCGCCATCGCCTACCGCTTCGGATTTGAAGCCGAGACGCGACTGGCGGCGCAACACACACTCCGCTCGCCCATGTTCGGTCCGTACGTCAAGGAGCTGGAGCATATACCCGCTTCGGTGTACCACAAGCTGCTCCAGTATCACCGCAAGTGCAGCGTGGCGGCGTGCTCGCTTACGTCCGACTTTTCGTGGTTCCCTGGATTTGCGTCGCGCTGGGTATGGTTCCAGTGTGACGACTGTGTCCACCACGCACTGTCGTGGCCGCTCGCAGACGGCAAGATTTACGAGGTGAATACTTGGTTCATCGAGTATATGGAGCGCACGCGGGAGGCGCTGCGGGAGCGGCCGTGCGCCAAGGTGGTCTCAGATCCGTTGTTGATCGTGGAGGCCCTCGAATCTGCAGCTCCCTGCCACACCTGTCGAGCAGCGGCGTATCTTGATCTCAGCACGTTCATCGGGGATTACTTTACGGCGGAAGTAGAGAAGGCGACGGAAGCTGTTCGTGTGCCTTTAATTATTGATGTTGTCTCAGATGACCAACGTTTTGTTTAGGTGGAGCTTGATATACCCTTCTGAAGGCATTCAACGGGTGCGATGGAAATGGTGAAAAAAAAAAGTGTAATGTGTTTATTGGTACCCACCTGTATAACTTCAGATACGGCTATAGTATTGAACACCTTGGTCACCTTGGTCATGGTAGTCAAACACTGTCACGGTATTGAACCTGAATATTGAATGTCAGGATAGCACCTGACTCTTGCATGACATAAGCAATGTGACATCATCCAACACACTACATTTGAAGTACAAATTGGATAGACACATCAGTGAGCCGAAAGCTTGCGTATACATTGCTACCAGTACTTATGAGGTAAATATGATGCACGATAACCCCTATTTCGCGTAAATCCTACAGATATCCACGCCCGAGGAAACTTAGTAGTGCCCGCGAATTGCCGATTGACTCGGACATACTGTAACAGTGGGCTCCACGCGATCGGAGGACCGCTCATGCTACTTTAGGCTCTACTATTTGACACATACATTGGTAGTTTGATCCTAGCCAACCTTTGCCCGAAGGTGCTTCGATGGTGTTGGTTCGTTATGCATTAGGTTTGGCTTACTTATTAGCGCTAGTTGAAACTATTACCGGATGATTTTACGTTCCAGCCAACTTGAACCCTCGAACGAATTGGACGTAAAAAGAAAGTGCGACCGACTCGGAGATGGCCTGGTTGTTTCGCGTGCTCGAGGATGCTAGTGCAACTGCACGGCGTGCTGGAGATATACGCAATGCGGGAGGGATAAAGATGGGGCCAAGTTCTACCGCAGAGGATCCAAAATCTTGAAAGCATTGCCAGTGGAGATCAAACATTCGACAGTTTCAGCAAAGCACCTCCGCGTTTCAACTTGATATTCACCGACAAGTCGGATCCTCGGAGTGCCGACTCGGAATGCCGACTCGGAACTTGCCGTTACATATCAGTTGCGCTAGAGCGCCGTGCAATTTTTTCCGGGTGAAAGTTAATCAAGGCCGATATCAAGGGTAACAGAGTTCTTTGGCTACTCAGTGAGAAATTTCATTATAACCATGATCCTGAAGAAAGACTCATTGGCGATATCTTTGATTGAGGTTTCGACGCTCCTCTGAATCTGGATTACTAGTACGCATTCTGTCAAGATTCGTGAAGCTCACATCCGGCTCTGTCGACTCGGTCAAAGTTCAAATGCCGATGGTCGGACAGAACATGGGATCGTTCACTTTCCAGTGATACATGCGAGCTTTCTTGACATTAATGAATGCGGGTAGTCATCTCCACACGGAAAATCCTGAGAACTCGAGCCTGAGGTGGGCATCAATGCGGCACAGCACGTTTCAGGTTGTGCGATCAGTTTACCCGGACTTCTCGATAACTGATCTATAAGGCAGGATATATGAACTACTTCGTTGTACTCAAACCACGTTCAATCTCCCTTTTACTCCCAACGTTCTTCGCTGCGTGCTATCGAACCCATTGATGCAACGATGTTCGTATTGTATGTTTTTCCGTTGTTTTACTTCGCAGCAGCAGTGTTGGCTGTTACACACCAACCACGCACTGCCAGAGTTGCACTATGGGCAGTGATCTGCTTGCTAGCATTGCGTGCAGTGGTTTCAGCAGGCAAGTCATCCGATGAGCCTGAGCAAAAATCCTCCAATGCATTCTTGATGGCAAGAATCATTCAATACGGACCTCTTCAAACGTCGTACTTACGCGGATTCCCCTCTAGCCTTCTATGTTTTCCGTTGTTATCCGTACCCTCGACTGGACGCTGGAAAAGGAGCCCCTTGTGCGACATCTCCGCCCTGCGAAGAGTGCTCCGTCAACCATAATGGATGCCCTCGATCTCCTCGCAAACTCTCGTGGTCATGGCTGGAACTTGTCACGTGGAATGTATATTCCTCGAGAAAGACGTCCGACAAACGATCGTACCGCATTCGTCTTCTATACGTTCCTTTCCCTGGTTGTGCATGCTTTCGTATGCGGCATCCTCCACCGAGCAATTCTGTCGTTCCCCGGCGTCGTATCAATCACAGAACGATCGACCATCATCGACGAAACCCTCCCTTTCTTCCTGAGATACCTACGCGCGAGTATTATCACGGTCTTTGCTGGCTTTGCGGGCTACGCTGCCATGCAGTTCAGTTATGATTTGTGCACAATTCCCGCCGTTCTTTTCCTCGGACAAGATCCTGAACAATGGCCTCCGGCGTTCGACGCCCCCTGGTGCGCGACGTCGCTTCACGATTTCTGGGGCCGCCGGTGGCACCAGTGGCGTCGCCGCGAATTCATCCTCCTTGGTGGCTACCCGCTCGCCATCTTCCTCGGTCGCGCGGGCCTCGTGCTCGGTACGTTCCTCGCGTCGGCGGTCATGCACGATGTCATACTGCTCTCTCTGGACACGAAGATTGCCGCGTGGTGGATGTTGCTTGGGTTTGGAATGATGGGTCCAGGGATGCTGGCCGAGCGAGCGTTTTATCGTATGATGGGCAGGAGGGTGGGCGGGGTGGCGGGGTGGGTGTGGACGATGGGCTGGGTAGTCTTGTTCGGCAATCTCATGGTGGAAGGGTGTGCGAGAGCGGCAGGAGGGCTCGGCGATGCGAGCTATACTGATCGTGCGTTGCCGCAGGTGGGGATGTTGGTGGAGCGTTGGGTAATCGGTTTCGATGTGTGGTTACATACTGTTTGACCGGAAAGAGAAGGTTGTAGTCCAGTTTGACAAGGAGTTGTGCATTCTCACAAGACCACTTTTTTTTCCCCCTCCCCCCTGCTTCTTATTTCGCTTCATGCTTATTCGACCAGTATACACTGTAGAAAATATGAGATTTGCAAATGTGACTGTAGCTCATGATATTGCGGCACAGCTTGATGGTCGCTTATGATATATGAAGTCTGACATGACAATGTGACTGACGTCACCTTCATCTTCCACTGAGTCTCGACATGGAATAAAACATAGAAATGATTATCTGACATCAAATGAAATACTGGGACGTGTAAGCGAGGTGCTCAACATACCCTATCCTGCCAAAATGTTGCTTGTCGATTTTGTGTGGCGCAATGCAACTACCGAAATATTTGAAGCATTAGTGAAACTCGGGAAGGAAAAGAAGGCTAATGCAGAAGAAAATGAAGAAGAAGTACTACTACTTTTGGGCGTTCGCTACGAAGAAGGGTGAATGATGCTGAGGATAATGACGAAGCTGATTTTCTTACCCGTCCGAACGGTCCAGACTTTTTGCAGTCACTGAACACTAGTAGTAACAGTGAGTTGATGGATTTAATGTTCCGATGATAAGGCATGAGTAGGAGTATGACACCCGCTATAATCCTACAAACGATGAACCTCACTTGTACTCAGCATTTCACTCCCCCCGAACATTCGCAGGAACCCTCGGTCGCTCCAACTCTCCCGGACCAAAACTCAGGGGCAACAGCCCTCCGACCGTCTCCGCCCTCACCCCACCTTCCTCGCCTTCACTCCCCTCTTTCGGCGCCTGCGGGTAATCAGCAGGGACGAGAAAGACGGGGGTGTCGAGAGGGCAAAATTCACGGAGGACTTGACGGCATATCCCACACGGCGAGATAGGGGCAGCGACATCACTATCCGTGGAGCGAGGTGGGGTGAGCGTTATGATACCAGTTCGGGACGAGATCCACACCTAGTAATAGCGATGGCGACAAACGTTTTCTTGCCCTCGCTCTGCGCGATGCGCAAGAAACACGTCAGGGATGTCCAATGTCGGGGAGCATTGAACGAGACTTACAACCGCTTTCACGATCGCCGTGCGTTCGGCACATATCGCCGCACCTAACCCACCACGATGCATGCAGATTCAAATCAGAACGTTTCAGCGTGATACGTACCATAGCTCGCGTTCTCGACGTTGCATCCGTTTATCATGGTTCCATCGTCACACAACAAGGCCGCACCGACGCGGAACTTGGAGTAGGGCGCATAAGCATACGATTTCGCTGTGTGGGAGTGGTGAGCGAGAGCAGTGGGCACCATCGACAAAGGTAAGGACCTTTGATGGCCGCTTGGATGAGTGCTTCACAGGATGCGATCGGGAGTGACATGGTGCGAGGAAAGAGATGTTTAAACGCCAAGCGTGACCGATTGTTCTGCGCATCTCGTGGCAAGGATCGGCTGGTGTAATATACCGACTAGCAATCAATGGTATCTAGATATGATCCCATCGCACGTCGTCACAGCTCGTTCTCACCACCATAACGCCAGCACACCCACCAACTGAAGGTGAGACTAGGAAAACGTCGCCTCGTATGGACCAAGCGGGTTCAAGACATAGCGCGACGGTCCCGGCGTACGCAGCAGCGTACGCCCCGTATTAATTCTCTATGCCGCCATCATCCGCGATGTCCCGGACGGTATCAGATAGTGTACCGAGCAGTCCTCCTCCTATGTTCTGGTGCTGACGGTATAGTTGCTGGTGTTAGACCACCTCATCTAGGATCTATGGCTACGCAGGTGGTGGTGACGGTCGCCAGATTCGAATACAAGTGTGAGGTATGGGACGATGACGATGACGATGACGAGGGAGCGGAGGTGGTTGTTGGAAGGGCCGTCGAGGCTGATTGCCTCCTCACCGATGCTCATGTTTGCAGCAGGTGTGTAGAGGAGAGGAAGATCATCATTATCAATATTCTCGAACCATTGTCAGCAGAGCCAACGTGTCTGGAGGGGTGAGGGGTGAGTGTGGTGCTAGTATCACCTCAGGCTCAGGTTGGCGAAAATGATTCCTGCTTGACATGAACGAAATTCTCAAAGGCTCAGGTCGGTGGGAGATACCAAGCGCAGCAAACTCGAAATAATGATCATTGTCGTTCCCAAAAATTCAGAGGTGATTGTCTCCAGACAAGCAGAGCAAGGCGGAACGCGAAGCGGAAGTACCAGACCGATTCCCCAGTGCTCCAGCCCAGAGTGTCCGGACCGCAAGCAGAACGAGCGCAGCGACGAAACGACCGCGCAACATCGAGATATCGACCAAGGCGAGCCGGTCGAGTTGTGAATCGTCGAGGGCGATTGGAAGCGTCGGAACGACGTAGACAGCCAGTCAATGGACGTTGGGAAAGCGAAGAATTTCCTATGTCGTCCACCCCAAGTTTACCCACGTTAGCCATGACATTTGTTGATGACTTAACCACTGTTGGCAAGTTTCGATCTTCCCAAGGAGAAGTCTGACAACGTGTAATAATGGCAGATAATCAGTAACTTTCCGCCATTCTTCTGATGGTACCCACACTTAATTGCACCACAGGCACGCCGCATCTGACTTTCTACTACGGACACTCTCACAAGCCTGAGGCTGATAGCGACTGAGTATTTTCTGTTTAGCTGCGGTCACCGTGAACTCTGGTGCACAAACCCGCAGTGGGTTGTCGCTTTGTTCTTTTCCTGCCTACCGCTGGTCATGACGCTGAGTGGCAGCACCATGCAGCATGCGGGTTTGTTTGAACCCCCATGATGGCACTTTATATATAGAACTTGGTGCCGTCAAGGGTGTTCTAGTCCAATCAGAGTCTTTGCTAACACTTGCGAAAGCGTTCAGAAACACAACGTAACAGCTGCCTTCTCCTGATGAAGCTCTTGATGGAGACTAAGCTCAATAACACCAGATTGGTCTCCGACATCTTACTTCTCTTCCAGTATCAGTTTTAATCCTTCTAACCTCCATTCTTTAACTACCACCCCATTCTTTGCGTGTCTGTGTTTCACTTTATCCAGCAAATCGCCTTCATGGCTTCCACGCTACAGTCCATTGTCATATCAATTCAGATAAATGACTGTGTATCTCGTATGTTTCTTGATTTTGGCGCTCACCGTTTATCAATCTTATTCTTCTTCCTAGTTGCAATTGTCGCTGTCATCGGATACGATTACAGTAAATAACAATTGTTTCTTTATCTTGGATAAATTTCAATTTGACTATTATCAGTCCTCACATTCTCAGATGAGGTATGCCTCAGATATTTGCATGCTACATAAGCATCTCAGCAGTTCACAATCTCTACAGATAGAGTATATTTGGGTCAGCAGACTCCTTTTCTTAGACACTTCATAAATTCTGATATGGCTGCAGAACAAGCCATGGACAAAAGTGTCTACATTATTTCTTCTCGTGTGTATCATAACATGGCATTGTACTAGGGCGGCTAATCTTTGTTAACTTCCAGGTCCGTTATTTTGGCCTGTGCAATTTCGTGTATGTCAATGCTTTCTGCAATAAAATCCGGGTCAATTGATTGCTGGTTACTTCACAGGATTATTTCCTTGCGTATGTTCCAATTTTTGATTTCGGAGGTCATTGTACTGACCCAACATTACTGAAGTGGGGAGTTCTTTCTTACCTGTTCCCGCAAAGGTAATTCTCATATCATTGATGAAGATATGTGGTATGCTAATGACTGTTAGATGTATGTACTCATATTCATCTTGCACTAATCAATGATAGTTGATCATATTTAAACAGCTGTAAGTACATTTATACAATATCCCCAACTTCCACTCTGCTCAAGGCCACTTTGAAGGCAGAATTCTTTTTATTTTTGATGAATGGTCTAACTTGATGTTTATTGGTGCTGCAGACCGTGAGATTTCATTTCACCTCAGTCAAAATAAATCTCATCAGTAGAGGCAGTGGCAATGATTCTCCGTGTATGGGCGTTGTACAGTCGATCCAGGTTCATCCTTGGCACTCTTTTCACATTATACATCCTGGAAATAATTCCAAATCTAGTTTTGTGCACTTTAATCAGCAGCGGGAACGTGATGGCAGGTACGTAAAAACATAACTTCATATCGTGCACTCTATATAACAGAATACTTGCCACTTAGTCTCCACCACCCAAGTTCTTGATTTTTCGTTTTGCATGTGGCAAATTGGTTCACCCACTTGGACCGTGACCATAGATATAGCCCATGTCACTCTCGGTGCAGTAATGTGTCTGCTCGTCGTGATCCAATTTGTTAGAGAGGGGCTTCAAATGTACAAAGCCACAAAGCATTTCCACTTGAACCGTTATATGAGGCTTCTCATGAGGGAAGGCACGATCTACTTCCTTGTGTACGTCCATGTCCCATCCTTCTTCTATCCCCTCTTCTACAACTACGCTAACAACAATTCTTGACATATAGAATCCTGTTCATGTCGCTCATCTACATACTCTGCAACACAGGAGACATTCCACAAGATGGATGGTGGATATTATTGGTGGCAGCAGCATATGTACCTCCGATCACGCTTATTCCCAGATTCATCTTGGGCTTGCGAGCCCTTTATGCGCACGATCTTCAAGGCAGATATGGAGGCGACATTGATTCCGCGTTCGGTTTGTCAGCGGTGAATGCCCAGGCCACTGCATCAAGCGCGATCGTGTTTGCGGACGGTGGGCAGAACGAGAGGACAGAGGGGATCATAGAAAGGACTGGGGGAATTTGCGACACCGATACCGAGAGCGCAGTCATGTTTATAGACTGTGGGAAGAGCGAGGGGTGGGAGCAGGGAGAAGAAATACAGATGGTAGAAAGGACCGACGAAATTCGCGGCGGCGGCAGTAGTGTATGAACTATGTCACTCAGCTATGTATCAGGTTATCGGGTCTGGTCTTTGAAATTGTATCCCAGGTATCTCATTGGTGGTGTATGTCATTATTATGTGGCACCTGCGGTACAACAGATGAATACTTCAGTCATAGTGGCCGAGGGTGAGCTTCCCTCTACTGGTGACCGTACTTCGCTTTCGGACAGAGAATATGTAAGGGTAAGTTGACCCATGTCGTACATCATTGTCATTTTCTCATCTATCCCGTCGTTCTCAGAGAAAGCTGCATAGCCCAGGATGGCTCCGATACCACTGGGTCTTTCCAAAGTTGGCGCATGCATTGTCTACCATCGCTTAAAGAGAGCTCATATTCAGAATGGACTTGGGCAACGGGGACCGTGGGGTAGCAATTCAAGTCCAGACTACTACCAGGTTTCCTTGCCATTTCCCAGGTTGCTTCCTTGGCATCACGCAACTACATACTATCCTGGGTGCGTCAGCGACCGAAACTCGAAGGGGAGGCAAATGTTGAACGTACGTCAATTTCCAGTGTTGCATACTAGCATTTGGAAAGCGCGTAACAATTTCTCAAGGGCCATGCAAGTCGGCCAATTCCCGGTGCTGCGCGTAGAGAAGAAGTTATCACATTCCCGGGCCTCTGTTAATAGGGTAAGCTTGGGTCAGGGGAGTCACGCAGTGTGTTCGTGTGGGGGACACAATGCACTAATCCGAACAATGATGAAGTCTACACCAAACAATGTCTCATACTGTCATTGGTGCTAGATTTCGGAGTAGCACGAATCTGTAAATATGTGAATTCTCAAGAAAAGGTATACCTTTAATACGTACGTACCTGCCAGTGAAGAGGAGCACTGTATTGGCTGTCTCTGATAAGTTCATCCTTTGTCTCCAACGAATTGGCACGAAAAATGCTCAGTCGTCGTCGAGCGCTGAGCTTGCACCAGGTATGAAGACCGTGAAGGTATTCTGACCGAACGCCATGATGTGGTCGTGTTCGGCATCAATGCCGAGATGGGAAGCTTCAATCACCGCCCGGGTCGGAGTATGAATATCAGCGCGCGTTTGTGGCGCACTGGTATCTGTTGATCGCACCGACGGCGACAACTTAATGGCAGAACGATCACGACGAGCAAAGGGAAATGCTGACAAGCTTGCAGAGTATAGGCGCGCTAGGGAGGGTGGGCAGAGAAAGTGGAAGGTGCGAATGCCATGGCTCGCACTCGATCGTATTTTGACGCGTCAATCAGCCGGAGGAGGATGTCGCGTTATACGACGAGGTAACTGAGGAACAGTACAGAGGCATCGTCAGGTGTAGGCTTCAGAAAGATGATTTTGTCGTGGACGACGGTGTCGGCGGGTACATGGACAACGGCATGGATGATTGGACGGGGCAAGATGATGCAGACGAGGAAGACGATGAGGAAGATGTTCGCACCCGCAAGAGCTGTAAGTATGGCTCGGATTTTTGATCGTTTTCTTGACCTTGATTGTCGAACAGCCAAGAAGGTCGCCGGAGGGTCCACAAAAGCAAAAGTCAAACCAAGGGCAGCCCCGCCAGCTGCCAAGCCCTCCATTAGCGCGTATCGTCCAGTCATATCCGCGGAGCAAGAGGAAGATTTCATGGCTAATTTACTGGGAGGCATTGACACGGCACCCATTCCAGCACCGGTGCGGTCAAAGAAACGAAAGCCTTCACCCATATCGGATTATGATGACTGCTCCTCTTCGCCGGTGCCTTACCGAAAGAACTCCGATAACTATGGCGCCTACTCGTCCGATGGAGCTGCGGACGACGGACCTTTGTCTAACCCGCCGTCAAGCGATTTCGAGGATCACACATCGATGATGAGCCCGAAGAAGAAAGCGCGTGTGACCAATGTCTCATCCGTGGTGACGCCTGCTATCGAACGCATGGGCAAGTTGGAGGTTCATAGCGGTTCAGAAGATGCATTTGACACGTCTATGGACTTCTCTGACATCGGTATGGCCGACTTCATGGATATCGATGACATGGATGTCAAACCTAGTGTTCCTGGGAAGAAGGAACTCCCGAGAGTTAAGCTCAATCCTCAATTTATTCCAAATGTCGCGAATACGCCAAAGAAGGAAGATTCTACTGTTCCGTCGTGGCTCTCTGTGTATGACTCTCTTGTTGTCGCCTCTGAAGATACCCTGGGATCCAAGCCCGCATTCTCTTCCAAGACGTCCGTCAATGCTCAAGAAGAAGACGGTAGTATACAGTTATTTTGGTTGGACTATCTCGAGCATGGCGGTAAACTATATCTCATCGGCAAGGTAAAAGACAAGACTTCCGATACATGGTCGTCCGCCTGCCTTTCCATCCAGGGAATCCAACGTAATTTGTTCGTGTTACCTCGACTACTGCGTGTCGCCCAGGAGGAGAACGAAGAAGGACAGGTAGAGATGGTGGAAACCGACATTGTACCCGAGAAAGGTGACGTGTACGATGATTTTGAGAGGATACGCCGAGAAATAGGGATAAAAAGCTGGAAAGCGCGTTGGGTAACTCGCAAGTACGCCTTTGATTATAAAGATGTCCCAAAGGAGACGCAGTGGATGAAAGTTTTGTATTCGTATGATGGTAAGTTATAAGCTGACGTATTGAATATGAACTAAATGTCCGCAGAGCCGCAAATCCCTATGGATGCCTGTTCGCCGAATATCTACAAGATCTTTGGTACAAATACCAGCATGTTCGAGCTATTCGTTTTAAAGCGAAAGATTATGGGACCCTGCTGGCTGACAGTAAAAAACGCCGTTGTAGAAAACGAAGGGGTAGGCATCACGGCACCCATTTTGTTCCTTGCTAAACTCGGTCACTCAGATTTCTTGGTGTAAGCTCGAAGCAAGTGTCGCTGATCTTAAGGACGTGATCCCATTGAGTGACAGTGCCCCCGAACCACCTCCCCTCACCATTATGAGTCTAGCTCTTCGCACCGTGGTAAACCACCGCGAAAACAAACGTGAAATAGTTTGTGTTTCGGGACGGATATGGCGCGACAGTAGGTTTTGATTTTTGAAGTCATTCTGGGAAGATCTTGATTTCAATTTGTAGTACAGTTGGACGACCCGACACCCCCAGAGCAGTTGCCGTGTTCGGTGCACACATTCGTACGTCCCCTGGACAGGTTCCCTGGCGGCTTCGAGAATCGGGCCAGAGTCAACGGGAAGGGCGTGATATCACCTGTAGCGAATGAGCGCATGCTCCTTAGCAGCCTTCTCTGCAAGCGTTCAGTTGTTCGTGTATGATGTACCATTTTGATTATTCTCCCCCAGCCGCGTTATTCAAAGCAGACCCCGACATTTTGGTGGGCCACGACTTCTTGGGTGTTTCCCTTGACGTCCTTTTAGGACGGATGAAAGACCTCAGAGTCGATCACTGGTCTCGCCTTGGACGATTCCGGCGCGCGAAATGGATTCCGATTGGACGACAAGGAACCAATCTAAGGTTCCTATCTGGCAGACTACTATGTGACCTTGCGAGTGATGGTGCACGGGTACGCCATACTTTTCTTGTATGACCCTTTGTCAATCTCATTCATCCAAAGAGTATGATATCATCTACGACATGGTCGCTGAGCGAGATGTGCAAGACGCACCTCAAGTCCGAACGACAAGATATCGACCCAGATGATACCGTGGCATACTTTGACGGCGGCGTTTCCTCGCCGGACAAGCTCTTGACGTTCGTGCGGCACTGCGAACTTGACGCCCATTACCAGATGGCGATCGCTTCCAAGGTACAAATATTACCATTAACAAAACAGCTCACCAACCTTGCTGGAAATGCTTGGTGAGCACGGGTTACGTTGATATGCTACCCAAGTTGAACGCAATATACAACTGCTTTAGGAACAAGACATTAAATGGTGGACGTGCGGAACGTAACGAATACATTCTGCTCCACGAGTTCCACAAGCTCAAGTATATCTGTCCCGATAAGACCTTTGGGAAAAAGGCACCCAAGGTCGAGCCCGAAGCCGATGACCCCGACGGCGAGGGCGGAGGGACGAAAACAAGTAAAAGCAAGCGAGACAAGTACAAAGGTGGTCTGGTGTTCGAACCCAAGCGCGGGCTGTGGGACAAGTTTATTTTAGTCATGGATTTCAACTCGCTATATCCCAGCATTATCCAGGAGTACAATATCGATTTTACGACAGTAGAACGGGTACCGGAGGAGGTAAGTGATCTTTTTTCATCTGGTTTGCGTCTCTGATGGGTTTACAGGATGGAGAGGACAAGATCCCGGAGCCTCCGAGCTCCGAGGTGCCGCAGGGTGTCTTACCTCGGCTTATTGCAACGCTCGTACAGCGCCGCAGACAAGTTAAATCACTGATGAAGGACCGGTCGATAAACCATGCGAAATTGCTTCAGGTAGCGGAATAATTGTATATAAAACGGTCAGGAGCTAACAATGGTTGCCATTCAGTATGATATCAAGCAACAAGCGCTCAAGCTTACTGCCAACAGTATGTACGGATGTCTCGGCTTTGAATATTCTAGATTCTACGCCCGTCCCCTCGCCGCCCTCACGACATTCAAGGGTCGAGAGATCTTGACCCACACCCGTGAGTTAGCCGAAAGTCTACAGCTCGACGTGAGTGAAATTGCGCCCCCTTGTCAGGGTTGTCCTCATGAAGCGTTCGTTATTCAGGTCGTTTACGGAGACACCGATTCGGTCTTCGTCAACTCTAACGTCGCAGAACTCTCCGACGCGCTCAAAATCTCTGCAGATTTCAAAAAAGCGGTCAATGACCGGTACAAGCTCCTCGAGATCGACTTGGACGGCGTGTTTGCTCGACTGCTACTCCTCCAGAAGAAAAAGTATGCTGCCATCAAAGTGGAAGATGGGTCTTGCACTTCGACGGAGGTCAAAGGTTTGGACATGAAGCGTAGAGAGTATTGCGTGCTGTCAAAGAATGTGTCTCAGTGAGTGATCTCGGTGTTCTGCCGGTACAATTGACTGGATAGGGTTCCATAGGTACGTCTTGGATCAAATTTTGTCGGGAGAAGCGACGGAGATTGTGGTGGAAAACATCCACGAGTATCTGACTACCATTGGCTCGAACGTGAGATCTGGCAAGATCAAGGTCGACGATTTTATCATTTTCAAGGTGAGATCGCTTGTACATGTCTGGTGATACTGGTGAATGTGATTTCACAGCGATTGGGAAAAAATCCCGAGGACTACCCGGATGCGAAGAGCCAGCCACATGTCCAGGTCGCCTTACGCATAAAAGCAAAAGGCGGAAGCGCACGCGCGGGGGACGTTATTCCTTATATCTTCTGCATATCTCCCGGCGAGGAAAGTGTGAAGAGTGCTCAAGCGGATCGTGCCAAGCACCCTGACGAGCTGAAGAAGGCGGAATCCAACGAGTTCGGTATCGATTACGAGCACTATCTGGCACAGCAGGTATTGCCGCCCATCGAACGTTTGTGTGATCCCATTGAGGGCACGGACAGGGCTCGGTTAGCTGAATGTCTGGGTGAGTTGGTGGGCCATTCCGAAGCCTGCCTGTCTGACAGCTATGCAAGGACTCGATCCTGGCCGTTACAAAGTCTCTAGCGGATCTGAGGCAGGATTTGCGCTCGCCACGCTCGACTCACAGATTTCTGATTCGGAACGATTCCGAAACTCTGAACCGTTTCTTGTCAGGTGTCGGGGCTGCCAAGGGCAGATGTCGTTCTCGCCCATATGGGAACGAGAGGTAAGTTGTACTGTGCCACGTATCGTCACTCAACCTCACTGCGCATACAGTCTTCGGTTTTGCAGCCCTCTGGCCCTGCATGTCCAGCATGCAACAACCAACTTGGGCGAGCCAGTGTCCAAACCCAGCTCCAGATCCAAATACGCGGTTGTATCGAGCGGTATTACCAAGGGTGGATGGTCTGTGATGACGCAACGTGTGGGCACCGGACGCGTTCGATGAGTGTGTATGGTCGTCGTTGCGTGCGACTTGGATGTCGGGGAACGGCACGGTTCGAGTATTCGGACAATGAACTGTACAATCAGTTGCAATACTTTGCGATGCTGTTCGACCCGGAAAAGGCCACGAAGGCAGCGCTTGGGAGTGCGCATTTTGGTACGCCTTCTTTCTCTTTTTCTTTCCAGCTGACTCACGGAATGATTGTAGACGAAGTTGTCGCTCTAACGCGAACCAACCAACCGTTTTTGCAGGAAATGAGTACCACGGTCCACAAGTATATTAACCAGTGTGGACGACGGTGGGTCGATCTCGGTAGCTTGTTTTCGGGGATGAAGTTGTAGATGGGTGATATATTATACTCAAACGCTGTATACTTGCTGTTACTTTTGGTATTGATATCCACTCTACGATGATCTAGCAGCAATACATCCTCCAGTTATGAATCTGATTTCGTGTGGCCCCCTACGGTCGTATATCGGCGTCGGTGATAGAGAAGGGGCAACTTGTGCAACCCAGCACCGATACCCTCGTTGTCCTCCGATAAAGGGACGCGTTCCACGCGGAGTACCCTCGCGATGAACAGTTCTGAAGCCAACCCGATCCCTCCAGACACCTGTTGCACCTCTCCCTCTCCCTGTTGTACGCGTCCGTCTTCCGAGAATGCGTGCAAGTCACGTAGGTGGGCGAGCGGTAGGGAAGGGCCGACGAGACGACACGATAGAGCGCCGAGTGCACCGGAGAGAATGGGGAGGTCGTCTTGTGAGGTGGTGTAAGGGAGTGCCGGGTCTGCGAATGGGTGGGGGTGGAGGTCTGGTCTGGCGAAGCGGTCTGCGAGGTGGGGTTGAGCTGCAGAAAGGATGTTGATGACGAAATGTGCTGGGCCAGCGGGTGAGGGGGAGGGGGAGGGTGTGGGTGTAGCGTTGATGTTGGCGTTGAGGGCGGATGCCATTCGGGAGGGAACGCGGAGGGAGAATGCGACGAGGGGGAGTGGGTCGAGTGCGATGGATGTAAAGGAGGAGAGGGTCGCGCCGTGGTATTGGGGAGTCGAGGTAGATGTGGGGAGGAGAGCGGTGATGACAGCAACGGATTGAGCAGTTTCACGGAGGAGCACTCGGAGGAGATCACGCGTGTCGTTGGCAGATGTGTGAAGACGAGTCAAGTTGAACTTGGGACGCATCGTCGCTGCTAATCTAACATTCGTAACTTGTCCCATCGTTCTGCGCGTCGTCTACTCACCTTCAAAGCTGACTCGTGCTCTAGCGCGGTGTTCAAGCTGTCCATAGAGCTGTGTTCCAAATTTGGTAGGCTTGTCCATGTCCTCGTTCAGAATCTTGTTGGGTCGACCTATTCTTGCGCGTGTCCCCCGCTTTTGCAAGCTCATACACCCCGCTTTTCTGCGGAGGAATTTCGCAGCGACACCCTGCGTACGATATGTCCTAAAATCAAACAACCAGACCGACGTCGGCACCCAGTCGCGCCAACGACCCACCCTTCGCGAAAATATCTACACCATCCCCAACCTACTGACCGTCTCACGCATCCTCGCCTGCCCCGTCCTCGGATGGTCCATCCTCAACAACGACTTTTATCTCGCCACTGGCTTGCTCGTCTACGCCGGCCTCTCCGATCTCGTGAGTGACATTGAACGCACACCCTCGCACACCGGAAAGTAATCTGAACAAGGCAGACGGATTCTTGGCGAGGCGGTTCAGCATGCACACCGTACTCGGCTCCATTCTCGATCCCGCCGCTGACAAGGCATTGATGACCACCCTCACCGTCACGCTCGCAGCCAAATCCATGCTTCCCCGTATGTAACCCCCCTCTCCTGTCACCACGGTTACCCACCCTTCGTACTACTTTGCAACTAGTGTGGCTAGCGACGGTCATCATCGGACGTGACGCGCTTCTCAGCGTGTCCGCGTTTTACATTCGTTACACGTCCCTACCCCATCCAGTAAGCGGCGTTCCTGGAAACAGATAGTGAACGCTCTCGATTCGTTCGTGCTATGTAGAAAACTTGGAAACGTTATTGGGATTTTTCGATCCCCTCCGCTGAAGTACGTCCAACGACCATCAGCAAGGTACGCACGTATTTTCATTGGTTTGTCGCGTGGAACACCCATCTCTGGTTCTTTTTTTTTTTTCAGTACAACACCGCTGCGCAGCTTGCATTGATGTTTGGTACCACCGTTGCCCCGATCGGTCCAGCATTTCTCAGCGCCTACCTCCCCGAGATGCAGTAAGCGAGGCACTTGGTTATATAATACTCACTGATCGATGTGTTCTCGTCAGAGCCCTAGTTGCCGTGACCACAGTCTGGAGTGGTATATCCTACGTATTCTCAAAGGACGCGGTTCGCGTCATTTCAGAGACCCGCAAACAGCGACACCCACCATCTCAGTCGTAGTAATAATGCCTTTCCCGTTTCACGTTAGTGCCGAAGTGATAATACACATTACACGACATGCGCAAGATACAGACAACAGCTCGAGGGTGTACATACACCCAGGCAATACATCACAAAGACAATACAAAATATCTCATCTCTATTGGACGATTGCTCTGCGTCGACGGACCTCTTGTAGGGCATCCGCAACGGCTTGCTTGTTGGCGCAGGCTTCTCGCCAAGCATCACTCGCGAGCCTATGTTGCGTTGAGAAGCCGCATACGACATGATTACAAGGACGTACTTTGCACGACGAATAAATACGATGCACCAGGCAGCGCTTTTGATGGTCCGACGCTTTCTTGTGACGGTAGGTAGACTGGGTTTCGGGTATCCTGAACGCGCTATGCATGCCAAGATACGCTTGTCACTAGTCGCAGGCGTGTCAGATAAACCGAACAGGCGAGTGCATGTCCACGATACCTTGCGTCAAAACTCGCCAGTAGTACAAGAAGGTATTGTTTTTGATAGCCGAGATCGTCCCGCAGTGTCGATTCCCGAGTGAATTTGGCTTTCAAATAACGTATCTGAACGATCAATCCTTTACATTCTTGTTTATGTTGTGCCCTCAGTTCATCAAGCTGACCGTCCTCAATGCTAAAAGGGGCAATTACAATGACGATCCGAAAAAAAGGGGAGGCAGTACGCACGTGGGGCAGACATGTTGCTGCAGTCTCTTCGTCCTCGCCTTTTGGTTCTCGAGTTGGTCATTGAGGAGTCGGATCTGGGTCTGAGCCTGTTTCCTGGCACGCTCCGCCTTGGCAACCTCCTCCCTCTGCCTCTCCCGCGACCTCTCCTTTTCTGCACGAAGTGCTTTCAAATCGCGACCAAACACCTCTGCGTCCTTCCGGACACGTTTCAGCTCCGCCTCGAGTGCAGCGATGGTCCTCGCAATGTCTGTCTTTTCCATCGCCATTCGGTTCTTTTCTTGTTCCGTCCGCTGGAGTTCGTCGGCTTGACTCGAAAGCGCATGTCGAAGTTCCTCGATCTCGGCGAGGTGAATGTCCAGCTGCTGTCGCCGACTTTCATGCGCTTTCTGCGACGCCGAGTATTCACTGCGAAGTTTATGGGCTCGCTGGTAACGATGTATGAAAGCGTCAGGCGAGGAGACAAGGTTTTGAAAGGGAACCTTACCTCGGAGACCTGGGCATATCGTTGTTGAAGGTCTTTGTGATCTCGCGCAAGAATCGAACGTTCTTGTCGCAGCTGCTCGATCGTCGACGTGTTTTCGCGCACTTTGGCTTCCAAAAGTCGTGCTTTCTGTTCCGTGTTCGCATTCGCTGGAGGGGTTGGTTCAGGAAAAAAATATCCCATAGACAGTCAAGTTGTCGTACCTCGGAGGTCGTTCTCGAGTTCGTGATTGTCTTGCTTGGCCCTTTGCAACTGATTTTTGACGTCGCCCATATCCTGTGTTTGATGTAAGCTGATGAATTCGAGCGATGTCATCATCATAATTACCGCTTCAGTGCGCTTCAGCTGTCGAGCAACCTCTCCGATTTCACGCTGTAGACGGTCCTGCTCCGTGGACATCTTTCTGAGACGCATCCGTTCTGTCTGCAACTCTGCTTCAAGATCAGCGATCACAGCCTTTGCCTTCTCGGCCTCCTACAAACGAGGCAATGTCAATCCATGCACAAGGTTGCACACGAGGTAATACACCCTACTTCTTGCGTATCCGCTCTTGATTTGCGGCTCTCCCGTTCTGCTTCGACTGCTTTCCTCGCCTCGTGCTTCGCATTGCGCACTTCAATGTGCATGCGATTCGCAGCGTCCTGGAGAACAGCCTTTTCACCCAAGAGCTGACGCTCTTCGTCTTGCCATTGCTTCTTCATAGCGTCCAACTGAGCATGCACGTTCTGAAGCTCCTGGCGGAGTGCCTCGCTTGACTTGATGAGTGGTGTAGGTGGGTTGGCCAAAAGATCGCCTCCCGACACGTCCAGAGAGAGACAGCTATCCAAAGGCATTAGCACGACGCTCTAGAAAACGACCCAAGCTGTCTCATACCTCTCATCTGCTTCGTACGCTCGCTGCAGCTTCGAGGGATCGATTTTGACAAAACATTTTTGGCACCGCAGCTTTTCGAGTCGACGAAGCCGTCTCTCCTCTCTTCTCTGCAATCTCGCATTTTCGTTCTCAAGGGACACGATATTGGAACGCGCATCCTCGAGGTTTTTGGTGAGTTCCACGACGTCAAGACCTGCTTCTTGCAGTTCGTCCAATTTCTGGTCAATACTTTCGTTCGCCCGATCCAGTGCTGTCTGGAGCATCGCAATCTCCGCTAACAGAGGCGAGGCGCTCGGATCACCCGCGGTGGTCGCATTCAACCACGAAAGCTGTCAAAGGTCGTCATCAAATCTCGATTCGATTGAGATGATGACGGTGACGTACGTCTCTAAGCGGTGCGCCAGGCGTCTTGGGCGCCTTGAGACTCATGGATAGAACGTGTCGGTGGATTGGAGAAATGCCGCTGTTGTTGGCGACCCTGTGTGGAGTCGCCATATCCGCGTTGCTACTCTTCAGCGCCCTAACCCGTTCCAATAACTCTTCCTTTTCACGTTCCAACGCTTCGATCCTCGTATCCTTGGCCTTTTCGATGGCTCGCCGCGCGGGGGACTGCTGGAGAAGAGCAGACAATCTCGCGATCTCTTTATTGGCCTCGTCCAGCTCTGCTTCCAAAACTTCCTCGACCTCGTGATTGCTTGGTGGGCTAGCGTTCGCCAGATCTCGCTGTCTTTCTCGCTCGCGTTCCAACGCAGC
The DNA here is from genome assembly GCA_038089535.1 of Hemileccinum rubropunctum. Lineage (NCBI taxonomy): Eukaryota > Fungi > Basidiomycota > Agaricomycetes > Boletales > Boletaceae > Hemileccinum > Hemileccinum rubropunctum. Next base: position 159,622 of record JBBPLC010000003.1, on the reverse strand, counting down.
CAGTTTGCTCCGCAAGTCGGCCACTTTTTCTTCGTCAGACTTCATCTTTTCTTCTGCGGCTTCCAATGCCTCTTCCATCTGTCGAGCAAGTTCTGCAGCCCTCTCGGCCTCCTTCTCAAGCCTCTCCATTCGATCATTAGCATGTTCTTCCTCTACCTCATACTGGTCGACGCGGTCCTGCGCGCGCCCGAGCCGCTCCTGAAGATCTTCGACGCGTTCTGCCGTGCTCTCCTCGAGTTGGACGATATATGACTTGAGCGATCGCAATTCCCCAGCGGCCTCCTTGTCGCTCTGCGCAGCGCACTGCTGAAGTTTGGCCAGTGCGTCCGATTTGACTTGCAACTCCCCTTCGAGATGATCAAGGTCAGTGTCGCGTTCAGCAAGTTCCCGTTGTAACTCGGAGACTCTTGCCGTCGCCCGCATGACTTCGGTGCCCATTTCGCTGAGCTGACTGTGGAAATCCTCTTCGGTAAGCTTATTTGAAAGTTTCTCTTCCTTTAGCTCTTTCTCGAGTCCGCCAATCTTTCGATGGAATGTCGTGCGCTCCTCCTCGAGCTCATTGATTTGTGCCATGGCCACCTGGAGATCGCTACTGAGCGTACTGATCTTTGCATTGGCTTCCTTCAAGGCGCCGCCGAGTTCCTTGCCACTCTCTAGGGCACTGTCGGCCTTGGCAGCACGCTCGAGGGCCAGATCACGCTCCGTCTCCAAACGGTTTCGAACCTTCTCCGCCTCGCGCTTAATCTTGCTAATTTCTTCGACAGCTTTAGTGTACTTTCCTTCCGCTTCTTCAGCACGCCCGACGGCAAGGTTGCACTCCGTTTCCAAACAATCCCGGATCTTCTCTGCCTCGCGCTTAATCTTGGTGATTTCCTCGACAACTCCTGCATGCTCTTCTTCGGTTTCTTTAGCACGCTCGACGGCAAGGTCGCGCTCCGTCTCCAAATGATCTCGAACTTTGTCCGTTTCGCGCTTCATCTTACTAATTTCCTCGACAGCTTTGGCGTGCTTGCGTTCCGCTTCTTCGACCCTCTCTTCCAGCTCACCGACGATCTCGGAGACGCCTTTCTCTACTTCTGCCATTCGCTCCCGCCACCGTTCCTTGTCTTTTGCCCGCTCATTGCGCTCCTTTTCGAGATCCTTGTTCACCTGATCCTTCTCCGCCGTTGCTTGATCAAGGTCTTCCGTCATCTTCTGGACGAGAGCTTGCAACCCCAGCTTCTCCTCGGCCCACCCCTCTGCATCAGACTCTTCCTCTACATCGCCCAGCGCGCTCCCAGCACTTATCCGTCTCCCCCTTCCCGCACTCTCGATGCTCAGTCGCGGCCCCTGCTTGACCTCTTCGTATTTTTGTAATCGTGCGGTAAGCTCCAGGTTCTCTTCTTGCAGACGACGGTTAAGCCCGTGCAAGTACGTATTCAACTTTTGCGCATCGAAACGACCCATCCTGCCTCGTTCGCCGAGACCGAGCGCAGGGTCGTAAGAGGTATTGGCGCGAACGTGGCTCACGAGATCCTGCGAAGACGTGGTCGAGATGACAGACCCCTTTTCGCTCACGTCGTCATACGGTACAAGATGATCGCCATCTCCAGCCTCTGACGCGCCGCTGTCGGGAATGTATGTCTGTGCGAGGGGATGCGACATGCGACCCCGCCTTGGACGGGGCGTTATTGTTATTTCCGCAAAGGCCTTGTGTATCGCGCTCGCTGGTGTGGCTTGCTCATCTTCCGCCATTTCGTTCGTGACAGGAAGTGCGCTCAGACGACGGTGGTGGGGATGTGGTGTGGAAATGACTCTCATGCGAGGACGGGCGGTGGAGTTGATGACCGAGAGGAGAAATGATCTTCTGCGTGTGTGGGGTGTGAGAGGATCCGCATCTACTTCGATGTCTTCTTGAGTGTACAGTTCTTGTGGTGGTGGGGGGATGTTGAACCGCGCGCGCGGACGTGGCGCGATTGCGGGAGTCGGTGTAAATGCTGTTGATGGCGCAGGAGAGGAGAATGCAGTCGATGGAGCAATGGGGGAACGAGCAGCTTGGACTGTGCGGTCCAATGGATAGCTTGGATCCGAGGATGCGGACGAAAACGTGGGTTCCCTATCTGAAGTACGATCATCTGAAGTATTGGAGGCCCTCTCGGCCTCGCCCTCAGGCTGCTCCTCATGCTCGTAGATTGCATCCTCGTCTTCGTCACTTGTTTGTGAGACGCCCTCGTTGGGTGGTCGTATGACCATGCTTGGTAGCGAGGGAGTTGCCGGAGAGGCGGTTGCAGATCGGGGAAGTGGGACATGAATACCTGAAATCGGTGGCTCTGCGTCGGCGGCTAGTGGGATAGGAATGCTCCTAGGTGTGGAATTAGGCGGAGAAGACATTGAGGAGTCGGACGTCGAACGCGATAGTGATGGTGTTCGGGCACGCGTAAGAGGCCGACGCAGAGCAACATTACGATACTTGTCAATGGGAGAAGGCTGAAACGATATGTTGAATCAATGGACGACTCTAGAGAGGGCAAGAAATTCACCTGCGGTTCAGAGCGCAGAGAAACCGAGTAGTCATATAACAGGCCTTTCTTCTTCGGAGTGGGTTGCGGTGGTGGTGGCTCTGGTGATAAAGGAGAGCTAGCACGACTAACCGACTCTAGTGCATCCACAAGAGACATATCCTCAGCCTCGTCACTCTCTGGGGGTGGTAAGTAAGCCTCTGGGACGCTGTTTGTACTCTTCTCCGGTGGTTCCTCCGGGTCCGTGTTCTCTTCCGAGTCACGGGGCAGCGACGTAATAGCGCTCACATCGAAACTGTTCTGAGCGACTCGACCAAACGACCTCGATGCTGATGACTTTACTGAGGCAGAGCGAGAAGCAATCGAGGTTGCAAAGCGGACGGTGCTGGACGTGCTAGACTGCAGACGGATGGTGGCGGTGGCGTTATGGGAAGAGGCAGCTGCTGGTGTTGAATGTACAGGGAGAAGGTCGTCTTCGTCATCCGTGGTTGTTTGATTAGATTCGGTGTCTGGCACGACGGAGTGTTCGATTGTAGGTAACGAAGGCAGCGACGACGGTTCTCTCTCGTCCTCGATCCTGCGCCATATTCGTGATGGCGTTTCATACAGAGCCATGTCAAACGACGCACTGAACCTGTGATGGAGTTTTATGAGTTTGCTTCAAACGACGAGGGTGTGAAGGAAGATCACGCGTTTCGTTGCTTTGTATCACGTGACCGCGTCGTGCGCGATCATGTTCAATATCCTTTTCTTGGTTGTTCTGCAAGACCACTGTGAATCCTATATCATCTCCTATCAAATACAAGACAATGGTATATGGTATTCTCTACATCCGCGAATAGATAAACAAACATAAGTACAACACACAAGACATACACTTCCGAGGGTCTCTATTAAATGTACATGGTACAGTTCGAATCAATCGACTGAATACAAGTTCAATAAGGTTTAATCTCCAGGTGGATCTGGTGAAAAAGGTTGATAGAGTACGTTGGCTTGGAATGAGGGCACATACGTCGGAGATGATCTCGTTTATTGGAACAGCAAGTTCCTTTGCATACTCCTCCATCTTTCTCGGCGCTCTATCCCGGCAATTCTGGCAGCTGCCGGTCTTCCTCAACCTACTCTCAATCCACTCCGCGTTCATCAACGTTTCTGCACATGGCCGTACTCGCAGTGCGTCAATGACACTGTCTTGATAGTTCTTTAGAGTTAAACGCGGCAGCCCATTCTTCCTGCAGAATTTGCAGTCGAGCGGTGGAAGTGGGAACAAGGACCAGAGCCGAACAAGTTGAGACATGGCTTGCCCACAACTCGCATGGTACTTGACCAAGCGCTGGTAATCCGAACCAGATATAAAGTCTAGCTCGGCGACATACGCAGGTTCCCAGACTGCGAAACGTAGCATGTATCGCGCGGCGATGTTTGTCTCCACTTCTGCCCTGTACCGACATGCGATGGCGAACACGCGCATGGGCTCCTGTTCTAGGAACTCGGGGGCCGTGATCATCTTGACGATGAATTTGCCTACGCACTTCATATCGTACTTGTCCACGGCATCGAGGACCGACATGACCACGTCTAGATTTTCCAACACGGGGAGATTGGTATCATAGACGGGAGAGCAGAAACTGAGGATCTTGTACAAAACGCGACTCTTCTCGGCCACGGGTATGACGGGTAGGCCGTACTTTGTTTGATCGGCAGCCTTGTCAAGTGGACAGGGTTGTGGTAACGCGAACATGTTGGCAAAGAAAGGGGATGCCAGCGACAAGAGGAGTTTGTAGAAGCGGAAATCGACATTGTCTGAAGTTCGAAGGATCACGTCTGCATTGAGCCGATTGAAGGGAGCTGCGGCGTCGACAGGACCGAGTCGTTCTAGCTCGGTTCCGGTGGTCACACCGTGCATGTGAGTGTCGGGTTCGAGGTTTCGCAAGGAAAGGAGGGGAGATTGAGGCATGAGGAATTAGTAGAGCTTGCTGTGTGCTACATGGACTGACTGGTTGATCATCCGAAGGGGTAACTTGGTAACACCGTAGTACCGTGGACACCGGCAATCGATCCGACTCGCCGGAGTTGGAAAACGGCAGCCGTCTCATCCTGTGATCACATATCCGAGTCCTCGAGTGCTTGAGGTAATTCACATAGTACTTTTCCACACTCAAATCTTGTTTCTAGTATCAAGTTTAAACTCGAGGCTTTAACGGCAGTGGTCAGCACTTCAGTGGTCACTGGCACTAGAAACGACGTCATTTTTGACATGGTTACTGAACCTGGCTGTTAGACAGCTTGATCACACTCATTCCCCCTTGACGCGACAGGTGCCAGGCTAGAATTGGCACAAAACATCAACCGTGTGTGCATTAGTGTTTCCCATCCGAAAAACCGTCTACGCTATCAGGTACAATTACAACTCATTTTCTGCCCAGGTCGTCCAGCGACCACCCCAAAAAGATGTCACGAGCGTCTACAATGATATCTCCAGTGGAATCTGGATGCATTTCGTCACGAGGGTCAACGATGAGCAAACAGGTATGCACTTACGCTTGCCACTGCCTCATCGACCGCCTCCGCAAACCTCTGTACAAAGTCCGACATATACGGCTGCGACTTTCGTCGACAGAATGTACAGCCTTCCGCTCTCTCCAGTGCTTTCCCCACATTTTGATGTACGGCTGTGGCGCAAGGAGTCTCTTGTAATATAGCCAGGGTTTCATCCATATACTCTGCCCACCACTCCCGTGCGTATGCCCCGTGCATCAAGAAGCGACCATCTGCTCGCTGCGTGCACATACAACAGTTCGTCCACCATTTGAAGAAGCCATAGCTTTCTTTCTGCTGCAGCCAGGCAAGACTATTCCCAAGTGCCAAGACTGCGCGTGCGCACTGAGCGCGGTAAGCCTCTAGGTTTCCAAGGTCGCACTGGCTGATACACTTCAATGTCGTCGAATTTGTAGATGGTGCTGGTTGGCGCAAGAGGTGCGTCGCTGCGGCCGTCGCCTCGGGTTTGTAGCGAAAACGGTAGGCGATGGAAAATACGCGCAACGGTTCTTTCTCCAGAATTGGCGGCTCGAGCAGCGTTCTTCGCACCCTCCGTTCCACCTCTTCCATGCCGTATTTGACAGCTGCCTCTAATACCCCTTCTATGTCTGCCGCATTTTCTAGCCGGGGGTCGTCGATGGTGGCGGGGTAGCAGAATCTCAGAAGCATTTCCAGCGCCCGACCGTTTTCGGTCACTGGAATCACTTCGAGACCATGATGCGTTTCCTCATCCAGATTACGCACTTGCGGTTGGGGGAGGTCGAACATCGAATCAAAGAAGGGTGACGCCAAAGCCAGCAAGCAACGGTGCACTCGGAAATACACATCGTCGGATGAACGAAGAATAATGTCCGCCTTGTTAGAATTGAACGGAGCTGGGGCGTCTCTACGCATAGCGTGCGGGTCAGGGATGGTAAAGGTAGGTGAAGGAGATATCAGGATCGTCTGCTTGGCATTTATATGCTTCATTGCTCCATGGAGCTTGAGAACATGGGCGCAGTGGTCCCTCCAAAGAGGTAATCAAATCCCTGTGCATGGCGTTGATAACTGAAACAAGTCACAGGCATCAACCAAGCGATTGGATGGCTTATTTCCTCGCGGTTTGAACATGTCGTGTCAGATGGTCAAGGGGATTCAATGCTCGATCATGGTTCTCATTGAAGCCAAATATAATCGACATTGTGAGCAAGAAATACACAGTTATGGACCGAAGCTAGCAAGCAAAGATATTCCCAGAGATATTCCAGGCTATCTGATAGATATGTTGCGCCGAAAACGGTCTAAAATTCACTGGATGCCAAGCTCGTGCCTATCATGTGGGGATAGACCATACTATTTTGTGCGGATTTTGGTGGACTTGTCCCAATGCTAAGATTGCGGAGCACTATCCGGCTTGACGAGTCAAAAGCGAAACTTCAGAAAGACGGTCCTCGAATGGCAGGAGGTGGTGAGAGCTTTCCCATGATTCCTCGTTTTCCCCAAGGGTGGTAATAAGTCACGCATTTGATTCTGCGCGAGTGCATTGACACCCGGTTCGGGGTGCTGTGCACAGCAAGTTCCAAGACTAGAATACATGAATACGTTATGACCATCATACATCGTGTAACCCCTTTGAGATAGATATACAACAAGATCTGGGAGGCGCGCTTATTCTTCATCCTCGTCTTCATCTTCATTTTTGAACACAACTTCGAAGAGTTGGCTGCCAGAACCAACATCAGAGTGTCGGTATGTTCGTTGTCTCTTGACGAGCTGTGACTCTTTCTCGTCTTTGCGGCGCCCGCTACCTGACAAGCGAGATCTGGGTAGGGCACGTTTTGGCCTGTGCGGCAAATCCTGAAGAGACACTGGGTGTTCTTCTACTTTTGGGAAGATCTCGCGGGAAGCGTCAAAGTTCTGGCTACTCCTACGGCTGAGAATCACTGAACTACACGCGTCGTCCCTATCAGGTGCAAGCAGTTAGTTTGGCCGTGAGCCAAGTATTCAGCGCTCACCGCGACTGAGCTTCCCAGTATTTCTTCTTCAAGGAGTCGTACTTCTTGCGTAGGTCACCCGCTTCCTGTCGTGCTGCTTCCCCTCCTTCGCTGAGGGCCTGCCTCTCTGATTCCATCTCCTGGAGCCTACTCTTGTAATCCGTGCATCGTTGGCGTAGATGCTCGTTCTCCTTGACAAAAGACTCGAGACGTTGCGTCAAGTGATTAATCTCGCCTGTGAGTGCGGTGACGGAAGGAATGTCCATGTATATTTTGCGCACACAAGGCAAGATGAAATCATGGTACTTTTGAGGAACAAATAAAAAGTCGGGTGTTGCTGGGACACCGTCAGTTATGCTGTAGGTGGGAGTGTAATAGACCTGAACCTATGTGGAACGGTTTACGGCAGGTCGGACACGTAGATTTGAGCGCGTCTGCACCAGAACTGATGTGGCCACGCAAGCACCTTTCGCAGTGGACATGTCCTAGAGCATAGTATGAGCAGTGCGCACACAAGCTGGAAGCAAAACACACCACACGGGACCGATACGGGATTGCGCAACGCGTCGAGGCAGATGCCACACTCGGCCATATGTTGAGATGGATGATGTCAAGTTGGTCGCCAAGGCTGTTCTATTAATGGTCACATGACCGCGTTTGTTGTATCTCGAACAAACACATGCAAACATGTATGGACATGGATCAGAGTGCTACGCCCAAGCTAACTCGGCCCGCGTTCAACTGGCAGCGGTCCGACTCTTTTTGCTTTAGAGTTGGCTCGCCGCATCACGATCGTTTCATTCTTGAATGTCAAGTCCCGTTAATTCTCCTTTTACTCCTCCTCGTCCATTATCTAGGTCTTCGTCGCGCGGTTCATTGCGTTCTGCACGCGCGTCAAGTCCATCATTTTCTCTCAACGATCCAGGTATTTCTCAACATCGTTCATTGTGAATCGTTTGTCACTCCCACTCTACCTGGTTCGTTATCTTCTATCCAGTGGCTGTCCGGAATCAGATGTCAACCTTGAAGCATTCTATTCGACAGCAGCAGGCTCAATTACACAGTTTAGAGAATATCGTTCTACGTGGACCACGCCCACTCCCTCCAGGCTTTATGTCGTCTTCCAACCATGTATCACACCCTTCCGAAGATGTCCTCGATATCAGTTCTCCTCCCTCTTCTTACAACGCCAACTTTACAACGCCAAAAGTGAGGCGCAGATCTAGTTTTGATATATTGCAAGGTCTGGCCGGTCGTGACTCCAATCTTCCGCTACCTCGCCGCGAGAGCGCGACGCCAAGCTTCAAGGCAGATGGCATTCCTGAAGGCATCCCAATGGACTTTGTAGGCCTCTCAAGCACCAGAGACCCCATCAAGCGAATATCTAGTCCTACCCGTACTCTCAGTCGTATGTCATTACCAACCAAAGGCTAGAGGTCTTTCACTAACCCAAGATTCAACCACATTGATGAATGTTGTTTCACCAGGCATACCTGTCGCGTCAGTGGGTCAGTCATCCATTGCCATAATATCGAAATGTCCTCCCTCAACGACATCCAAACTCCTTGTCCATAGGTAATGCTCGCGCGTTGGCCGACGACGGTTTGTCCCCGAACCCAAATCGCACATCCCCTCAAACACCTCCCCCCGTGACGCCAGTAGATCCAAGTATCGCCAATAACCCTGCGAACATGAACGGCATATCTGCATCTCTCCAAGCACCAGCGTCACCAAATCGTCGGTTCTCGCTTACTCCAGGAGGGACCTCCAAAGTTCTGGCCGACCTTCAAACAGGTGTCATCAATGCAAGGAACGCACTCGAGAATACTAAAACCCAACTTCGTCTTTCGCAGCGTACGGTTGCACAACTAACACGTCAGACGGAGGACTTGAAGGAGGGACGAGAACGGCTTCGACTGGAAAATGAAGGTCTGAACAATGTCGTCGCGCGGAAAGAACGACTCCTCCAAGAGGTGTGTGCCCCTACCCGCTATAGCGTTACGCTCATTCTCAATCCTTCCGGAGGTTCTTGAGAGAGCTCGCAAGGCAGAGGCCGAAGCCGCTTCTCTGAAATCGCAACTCAAGACGGAAACGACTACGTCTAAGCGTTCACTGCGGGAGATGGAAGCAGCCCTTGCAGAGTCGACCGCGCTGTCTCAAAAGTCCGAACGAGAGTACATCACGTTGCGCGACAGCATAAAAAGTATGACGGAAAGTTGGAAGCACGAGGCGGACAGACTCAAAGATGAAATGCGGAAGCGAGAGGACAAAGTGAAGAAAGAAGCGGAAACAATCGGCAAAAAGTATAAACAACTGGCAGAGGAGATGAAAGGGGCTCAGCAGACCCAAATTAAGGTGAAAGATCTCCAGAACGACGATACCAAAATTCGGGTGGAAATCGAGGACGAGTTTCGACAGGAGATTAAGCGACTCAAAGCAGAAGCTGAGGAACAATCTCAACGCAGTGATCAGGCCATTGAAACTGCCACGTAAGAGTCGTATCCAACTTTTCGTGCGAGTAGTCGTTACTGATGGTTCACGATTAGGACCCTTGCTGCGGAACTGGCACGGCTGCGCCGACTTATACAATCGGGTGCCGGATCACCATTATCACACAGTGACCCTGAAGACGCGAGCACAGGCTCGTAAGCTCTACTTTTTTTCCCCTAGCTGCTTCGACTTTCTCGCCGTGGACGGTTGTCAATTCATGTATCCAATACACTCGTTTTCCTCCGCATACCGCGCTTTCCTTGTTTATATACCCGGGATATCTGCTAATTATTTAACATCCATAAACTTTGTTTAATCGAGAAATCGTTAGGGCTTTGTGCTGTGATTGTGACAGAATCACCTGCTTGGGGAACGAGCTCCGGCAATTCCGGATCATGACTGCCGGCAGTAGCTACATAAATGACATTCAGTTGAGACAGCAAGACATTCTCCCCCACACTCATCCACCCTCATTCGCATATCATGGCTACCATCACAACTCCTATAACGGAAATGTTTGGGATCAAACATCCCATTCTACTCGCCGGTACATAACATGCAAATGGTGAATGTCGTTTGCATGGCTGACGGTTTCGACTCGAACCAGGTATGAATGTGGCCGCTGGGCCAGAGCTTGCAGCAGCAGTCACGAATGCTGGTGGGTTAGGCGTTATCGGCGGGCACGGGTACACCCCCAAGGTCCTGAGGCAACAGGTACGCGCGAATGTCGGTCCAAGTACCCTTCCGAATGCTTACAAGGGCTTGTCATTCAGATTAAAGCGATCAAAGAAGACTTGAAGGACCCCAACGCTCCTTTCGGTGTTGACCTCCTCATCCCACAGGTCGGAGGAAGTGCACGCAAGACGAACGTATGTCACACCTTTCTGTTCTGGCACAATGTTACTTAGGTGGACCGTCAGTATGACTATCAAAAGGGGCAACTTAACGAGCTCCTTGACGTCATCATCGAAGAGAAAGCCTCCTTGTTCGTCTGTGCTGTCGGTGTTCCACCGCCGCATGCAGTTGAAAAATTGCACAAGGCGGGGATACCCATCATGAACGTGAGTTGACGCCGAACGTCAAACGATGATGGTACGGAGCTCATTTCCTATCTGTAGATGGTTGGACATCCCAAACATGTTGCCAAGGCACTCGCTGCGGGTGTCGACCTCATCTGCGCTCAGGCGGGTGAGGGTGGTGGACACACTGGCGACACACCTGCGACGATTCTCATTCCTGCCTGCGTGGATGCAGTCAGGGGTCACAAGTCACCGTTGACAGGAAAACCTGTATACGTCATTGGTGCTGGAGCCGTGTATGATGGCCGGAGTCTTGCCGCCAACCTGGCGTGGGGAGCGCAGGCTGTGTGGGTGGGAACGAGGTTTGTGGCGTCCAAAGAGGCGGGTGCCCCGAAGGCGCACAAGGCAGCTTTGTTGAGCGCGAGTTACGAGGACGCGGTGACGACGTTGATTTACACTGGACGCCCTTTGCGAGTGCGCAGGACGCCATATGTGGACGATTGGTACGTTGGTTTGCGCCTTGTTCGGGTGTGATCATTCACGTCATCCTCCAGGAATAACAACCGGCAAGCGGAAATCAAGGAACTGACGTCGAAAGGTATCATACCCGCTAGTGACGATCTCGAAAAGCATCCCGAGAAGTCGATGGAGGCTCGGCCGTGGCTGATCGGACGTGTGGCCGCACTCATCAACGATATCATTCCCGCGCAACAAATTATAGACGATATGGTGTCGGATGCTATAAAGATTTTGCAGCAGAACGCTTCGCTTGTTGCGGTCAAGCCAAAGCTGTAGTTGATAGCTGACAATCCCGGCGCCTCGTGGATGGGTGGCAGCATGAGTATTGGACACGGTTATTTTCACGTTTTGGTTTCGTGTACAATTGAAAGTTATATCCTTTATGATCACGGAGCAGGGAGGTCTTGTTTTCGACAAGTACAAATATTCTAACTTAACAGGTGTTTCAATATGATACTTGTGTTTATCGTCACGTGAGGAGGCACGCGATGGCGTTGACGCGATCTCGGAGCTCGGACAACCTCAACCACCGAAACTCCACGATGGCCCTACCGAGTACGCATGAGCTCGAGGGTGTCATCGTGGACATGCTCTCAAGCGCACGAGACGACGGTCGACTCAGGTAAGCCTATCGACGGTTAGGACCTGTAGCCACGAGCGTTTGACGCCCAATGACGCGCATTTTACGTTCAGTAAACTGACCGTGCGCATCGTGCGTCAACAATTGGCTACGCATTTCGATCTCGAGGAAGACGTCTTGAATAGCGAGAAATACAAATCCTTTATCAAGGCCACCGTACATGCAACCGTGGTGAGATAAACTCATCCTCCTTTGACCCATCGTCGTTGCGTGATGTCATGGACTGAAGTTGGATCAGAACAGCCTCCAGAACGCGTCGGAAGAGGGTACGCCGCCGCCCCAGCCCAAAGCGGTCAAAAAGGAAAAGTCGGGTGCAACAAAGGCTGGGTCGCGGAAACGTACAGCGGTGTGTATTGTCTTCATCTGTCTGGTCGTGGCGATTGACGCGTCGACAAAGAAGGCTCAGGTGCACCTCTCGGACGAGGAAGCCAATGGATCTGCATCTGAGAGCGAAGCGCCACCGCCAAAGAAAGCCACTGCGCGTTCGAAACCCGTCGGTAAGCCAGTCAAGCCCAGTAAAACATCCAAGAAGCCAGAGAGCGAGATAAAATACAAGTCAAAGGTAGGTTCATCTCGTGAATGTTCTTGTCGTCTGTCGTCACGTACGAGTCGTCAGGCTATCATTGAATCCTCGGACGAAGAGGCTGCGCCGGACTCTAGGATACAAAAATCTGCTCGCTCACCAAAGAAGGAGCAAAAGTCTGCAAAGCCATCACCTCCAAAGCAGAAACAGGTACTTTCATCCAAGGTGATCTGGTTGATCCGTGTTCACATCAACATATAACAGCAGCGAAAGGTGGATTCAGATGTTGAAATGAATTTCGCTGAAGATGCTGGGCCGTCCAGCCCTGGTTCCAAGCCAAAACGGACGACTGAGTCACCGAAACCCTCGGCCTCGAAAGCAAAGGAATTGGATAAGGATCCTGTGCGTGCTTATACGGCGTGGTTATCAGAGTCTGTTAACATAATACAGATGGAATCTGAGTTATCTTCAGTTGTTGATGAGCCACCAAAGAAGCGACAGAAGAAACAAGAAAGGGTATGCTTTATGTGCTTTTCCATTTGCATCAGATGGCGAACGTAACAGGAGTCTGCGAAACCTCCCAAAGACGACAAGGTGAAACGAGGAAAGAAGAAAGAAGTTTTGTCTAAGGACGAGGAAACCGTGAACAAACTTAAGGTGAACATTCATGTACTGGGTGTTCTTTCTTGGGCTAACAGGAACTCTCCCAGGGTATAGTAGTCGCCTGCGGTGTGCGCAAGGTCTGGAAGAAGGAATTTGAAGGACTAGATAGGCCTTCGCAGCAAATCAAACGACTTCACTCGATCCTTGGTGACCTCGGGATGACGCCACGATATAGCCTTGAAAAGGCGAAGGCCATTAGGGAAGAAAGGGAACTGGCGCAAGAACTCAGTTAGTTATCCTATGACCAGTGGATGTCTTTGATTCGATTTCATCCTATCCAGAGGACGTGCAAGAGTTCGACAAGGCAATAAAGAAACGTGGCAAAGCGCCTCGCAGCTCATCCGAGACAGAAGAGTCCGTAGATCAAGAAGACAGTGATACGAATGTGTCCGCACGAAAAAAGGTGGGTGGATGATATCACGATGGGTGAAAAGCCAAATCAACACGATCTTTTCAGCAAAACGCTCGGGCAAGCATCATGGCCTTCTTGCAAGATCAAAGCGAGGAAGAGTGATGGTTAACACTAGAGTTCTGCAATGCTCTACCGCGTCCGAACAGACGATGTACTACATTTCCCACTGACAGTCAATTGTTCAAGATTCTACTACTAGTTCGCCTTCTTGCTTTTACCTTTCAGGTCGCCTCTATGTTTAATGTTTCTTCTCTGCAAACTGAAATCCAGTCGGATCTGCCGCGCGAAATATCAGGGACCAGTTCTCCATAGCAGTATTAGTCTCAACTTACTCGGGAAACAACTTCATCCACTTTGCCCACCAACAGATCAGAAAAGCCACGCATGCCCTCCGCCACGTTGGCAGAGCAAGTTGGACACCCGAGTTCTTTGACCTTTTGCGCGGTCTTCGTCGCGAGACTATCCACAGTCGCCCTGCATGGCTTTTCTTGCAACGCCACAAACATTTCCTCCATGAAGTCCTCCCACCATTGGAGTGAATTGGTTTCGAATAGGCGGTACCTCGGTGTAGGGGATCTTGGGCATCGACAATCGCTGTATCTGACGCTACTATAGTCCATTCCATTAGGGTATTTCCCAGAGACCCATGCACAACCTTGGCTGCTTCCGTAGTGAGATTTGATCCATGCTAAATCGGTCCGTAGTGCATATACAGCGTCGCCACATTCTCGGTGATAGGTGAGCAAGGCGAGAAGATCAGTTGCTGTGATTAACTCGATTTCTTCGAACCACGAAGGAATCAGTGGCTGCGTCAACGTGTACTTTGCAGCAAGCAGTGTCTCCTCCCGTAACCGCCCTCGGCGTGCGATTGCAAAACACCGCAGAGGCTCGGCCTCGAGGATCTTGGGGTTCGAGATGGTATGGCAAACCTTCTTTTCGATGGCCTCGAGGGAATATTTTTCGGCGGCTTCAAGAACGCGGAGCATGTCCTCATACACTTCGAGGTGTGGATCGTCAACGAGAGTGCATGGATAGCAAAAGCAGAGGAGGTGATTAAGGGTCGTACTGTCTTCCGCCATGGGAACGACGACGAGGCCATCCTTGATCTCCTGAGTCGGATCCTCGCTCGATTGAGCAGGTTGGGGTATACCGAAGAGTGTTTCAAAAAATGGGGAAGCGAGGGAGAGGAAGAGTTTGAATACGCGAAAATCGACGTTGTCTGATGAACGCAAGATGATATCCGCTTTTGGGTGGTCAAAGGGTGCAGCAGCATAGATAGATTCACCAGATACTGTCGCGGACATCTACAGGTCGATTGTTATTGATGGAGGTGTCAGTGTGACGAGAGAGGACTCACTGGAACGATGAATGGATGGAAACGTACTGCGTAGTAACGCTTAGAACGCGGACGGACAGAGTGTGAGGTGTGGAAGGAATGTCGTGGCCCAATGTGTGAGGATGAGAGTGCAAGAGATGATCAGTAGCAAAGGGAGTGCAGCGGCGGGAGGTATTCCGTAGCGAGAGGAATACGGACAAGATAAGAGGGTGAAGCCGAATGGGGGGACAAAATATCTTGAGGGAGATTCTGAGCTATGCATCTCCCTGAAGTCAACCGTAAATTTATTATACCTGCAGGACCTTTTGTTGGCATGGGGATCATCAGCTCGCACTTGGACATCTTGGTAGTTCTTGTTTCCTTTTCTCGACTCTTATCTGTTGCTTCTTTCTTACGGTATACTGCCCTTCGGCACACGTGTCCTCATCTACTTAAACAAGTGTTGAGCCATCTGGTCGAACGGTGGCCCAGTCCGAGTCGATTCGAAATTGACGAAAGAAGGGACTCATGGGTGACCCACGTTTCCGCACGCAGAGCCAGTGCAATCTGATTGTTCTGCTTCATGGAAACCCGCCGTGGCCGATGGCGGGATACACTAAGACGAGCAACCGAGCAGAACTAGAACAAGTTCTGCACTAGTAGGCGGCTAGTACGACGTGCAGGTAAAGGGGCGACTAAAGACTCTGGGGCGTGGGACTATATATGTCTCGTCAGAATGAGTAGGAGGATGCCAGTAGGGCTTACACTTCAGTCGTGAGATTCCAAGGACATGTGTACAGGCATCAAGTGGCGCTTCTGCAAGCACTTTCTCCGTTGCTTTGACATTACTTTTGATTTGGTGTCGGCCAATCTCTGCCCATGATGTATCCAGTTAGCATAAACCTTGTTGAATCGACTCCAACTTCAAGTTGAGTCGGCCAGCCCCTGACCTGGTAACTCGAGATAGTGTTCACTCAACTCGTCCGGAGCTATCCCAGGCGAGTTCTCTTTCATCTTGCAAGGGCGAGGAAGGGACCTGCAAACAATGACACTGACCTTAACACAGCCGAAACGGCCCTCGATCCTGGAGAATGCGCCAGACTCATGCGCAGAAAATCAGAGCTAAGCTCAACGCCTTGGGGGGATCTCTGGTATGTCCTCGATGTCCTGTGGGGTGTATTGATCGAGTTCTTCGATAGCCGTCGTCGATTGCATGCTCGCCATCGTGCTCCTTTCGCTGATGCTAACTAGACTGTTGGTTCAGCTACCGCTTGAGTACCACCCCCGGGTGACCAGCTGGGGAATACTCACAGTCCGACAAATCCAGGACATGACTGTTAGCCGGTGGCTACATAATGACATCCATCCATCCACTTTCCGGTACATAACGTGCAAATGGATGTCGTTTGCATGGCTGACAGTTCCGACTCGCGCTGGGCCAGAGCTTGCAGAAGCAGTCAGTGGATAGGCGTCATCGGGGGGACGGGTACACCCCCAAGACGCTAAGGCGACTGGTACGCGCGAATGTCTGTCCCAGCCAAGTCGAGCAAAACGTCCAAGAAACCAGAGAGCGAAATGAAATACAAGTCAAAGATAGGTTCATCTCGCGAATGTTCTTGTCGTCTATCGTCATGTACGAGTCGTCACCAAGCTATCTTTGAATCCTCAGACGAAGAGGCTACACCGGATTATGGGATACGAAAGGTGGACAAAGACAATCCAGACATTGAAATGAATTCCGTCGAAGGTGCTGGACTATCCAGCTCTAGTTCCACTCGGTCTCGAAAGCAAAGGAACTGGGTAGGGATCCTGCACATGCTTATACGGTGTTGTTGTCAGGGTCTATCAACACAATACAGACGGGGTCCGAGTCATCTTCTGTCGTTGATGAGCCACCGAAGAAGCAACAAAGACACAAAAAAGGTATACTTCATGTGCCTTTCTTTTTGTATCGAATGTCGAACGTAATAGGAGCCCGCGCAACCCCCGGAAGACGGGAAGACGGAACGAGGAAAGAAGAAAGAGACTCTGTCTAAGGACGAGGAAACTGTAAGCAAGCTCAAGGTAAAACATTTGTGTATTCAAGTGTCTTTCTCGGGTTAACAGAAATACTTCCAGGGTATAATAGTCGCCTGCGGTGCGCGAGGTCTGGGAGAAGGAATTCGAAGGACTAGATAGGCCCTCGCAGCAAATCAAATGACTTCACTCGATCCTTAGTGACCTCGGGATGCCACCACAATATAGGCGAAAGCTATCAGGGAACAACGGGAACCGGCAGAAGAACTCAGCAGGTAATCCTATGCGACTGTTGAGTGTCCTTGAATCAATTTCACCATATCCGGAGGACGTGCAAGAGTTCGAGAAGGTAGTAAAGAAATATGGCAAAGCGCCTCGCAGCTCATCCGAGATAAAAGAGTCTTAGATCAAGACAGTGATGCAAATGTGCCTGTCGGTGCACGGAAAAACGTGTGGGGTAATATCATGTTGCATAAAAAGCCAAGTCAATGTTTTCCGGTAAGACACTCGGGCAAGCATCATGGCCGCCTTGCAAAATCAAAGTGAGGAAGAGTGATGCTTAATAAGTGCGGTCATTAGAGATCTTGTACTGTTCGGCAATTAATGAACCCCGGGAAAGCTATTTCCATCCAAAATAGCTGACTTCATGCAGTGCGCACTCGTCTCACCAATGCCCGTGGCCAGGCTGACGAAGACGATGTCACCAAAAAGTTGACTCTATCGATCACTGGCGCAGCGCAAAGCATCCCGCCAGCTCAGTGTCGTCACCGGAAAAAGAGCGATATCACTCATGATCCACCGTCGAAAGAAAGACGATCCCGTGTATGCAGAAGTTATTCGCTGCACTATATTCGAAACGAGTCCAGGAAGCAAGACAAGGCCTTTGGGTAATTTGCCCCATGCTGCAACTTGAAGGATATCTCGAATGAAAGTCGATAGCCGCCATCAAAATGGGGCCACTACCGGTTCGCGCTCGGGCAGTACAAAGGTTTTCGAAGAGAGCAGGTGCCGCGAAGAATAGGAGACGCAGCCACGAAAATTACTACAACGTCACGGTGGGCACGTCTCCGAGTCTAGTCTGGTGACCAGACATCCCTAAAAGACCGTAACCCTAACTTAACGTCTATCGACGGTTTGCCTTGTGCAACCTCTTTTAGGGATGTCTGGTCACCAGACTAGGTAGTAGTCTCCCGATTATATAGTCTCGATGTCTGCCGGTGCTCTGCCATCCTGACCTGGTAACTCAAAATGGTGCACGTTCCGGCTCGTCCGAAGCTATCCCAGTGAGTTCTCTTTGAAAATCTCGCGCTCCAATGTCCTGCGCATGCATGAGTTCTGACGCGTTTTCCAGGTTCGTTGGTTGGTTCCTGTCATCCTCGTCACTCTTGGAGGTGGCGACGTCGTCGTTCCAACCGTCATCCCGATGTCATTGTTTGCAGGTTCATTCCCCCCCCCCTTTGAGCCAATTCCATGCCTTGGGTTTATTTGGTTGCATGGGGATCTCTGGTATGTGCGTCCTGTGAGGTGTACTGATCGCGATAGTTCATTGACAGCCGTTGTCGATTGCACGCACTATGTCGTCGTGCTCCTTTCACTGATGCTAACTAGACCGTTGCGGCTCGGCTACCGCTTGAGTATCACCCCCGGGTGGCCCGCTAGGGAATGATCACACACTGACAAAATCTAGGACATGACTGTTGGCGAGTAGCTATATGACATCTGCGGGTTGATTGTTATTGATCGGTCTTTCAGTGAGACGAGAGAGGAGTCACTAGAGTGATCATCATGGTGTATGGATGGAAACCCACTGCGACGTGGCATCACCAAGGAAGGAACAGACAGAGTGTGAGGAGGAAAGAACAACTTTTCGTACACGTGGACATGCTACCTTCAGGTGGACGGATATATTGAGGGACGCTGAGCATGGATGAGAGGGGAGACAGAAAAGGACGTCGTTTGTGAGTGAGAAAACTGATTTTCATGGGGTCAGCTTTCCCACTAGCGCATTGTACGCGTACTAGAGCCGGCGCACGAAAGGTTATCCAAAGTACTCATGTTTGCTGAAATCCTTCGTGACATTTCGTAAACACCTTCTGGGCCCGCAATCGATCAGATGGGGCTACAACACAGAGTTCTCCTACCCCTTTCAAACTTCCCGCCAGTGTTCCGAGTCTTGAGCTTTCGGTTTCGTATAAGCGAACTTTACTGCTTCGTGAAACGTAGCCGAATCCGTTGCCCAAAATTATCAGATTCCAGCGATCAAGTTCAAGCCTCACTGGCAATTTGGTCACTTGGCTTTCGTACAATCAGTAGCAATCCAAACTCACCTGAGAAACCGCCACCTCCACTGTCCTCACGAGCAGGTCAGAAAAGTCGCGCATGCCATCTGTGACCTTGGGAGAGCAAGTTGGACAGTTGAGTCCTTTGACACTCTGCACCGTCTTTGCTGCCACAAATACTTCATTCATGAAATTCTCCCACCATTGGAGCGAGTGGCCTTCAAACAGCTTGTATCTGGGACTAGGTGATCTTGGACATGGGCAATTGTCGTTACCACTGTCACTCGCCGGCAGGCCACTGGCAAATCCGAGGTTATAGGCTACTGGCAGCTTTGACCCAGTGGCATATTTGCCAGAAAGCCATGCACAACCTTGGCTGGTCCCATAATGACTTTTGATCCATGCTATGTTGGTTCGTAGCGCATATACTGCATTGCCACATTCTTGGTGATAGGTGAGTAAAGCGAGAAGGTCAGCTGCTGTGATTAACTCGATCTCTTTGAACCACAAAGGAACGAGCGGCTGTGTTAACGTGTGCTTTTGCGGCAAGCAACGTCTCTTCCTGTAGCCGCCCTCGACGTGCAATTGCAAAACACCGCAGAGGACCGGCCTCGAGAATCTTGGGGTTCGAGATGGTACGGCAAACCTTCTTTTCGATGGCCTCGAGGGAATATTTTTTGGCAGCTTGGAGGATGTTGAGGACATCCTCTAGTACCCCAAGGTTGGGGTCATCTGCAAGGGTGCATGGATAACAAAACCGCAGGAGGGCGTTCAGCGTCTTGCTGTCTTCTGTCACGGGAATGACAGCAAGGCCATCCTTGACCTCCTGAGCTGGATCCTCGCTTGCTCGGGTAGGTTGGGGGATACTGAAGAGCGTTTCGAAGAATGGGGATGCAAGAGAGAGGAAGAGCTTGAAGACACAAAAGTTGATGTTATCGGATGAACGTAAGATGATATCTGCCTTTGCGTGATCGAAAGGCGCAGAGGCGTAGGTGCCACTGGCAGTGGACACTATCGTAGAGGTGGGGATCTTGATATAATTCATTGGTTTGTTGGTGAAACTTTCAAGAATGATATAGTACGGTGAGACAAGATGAAAAGCTATTTCGATCCTCCGAAAGAGCTGGGTCACAGTACAAAATGATCAGACATACTAGTAGTGTTACTACCGTGACATACTTCAAGTTGGAAGTGCAAGTACACCATCTACGTTGGACGGACTCCTCCACGTCCTGGTGCTTTGCACCTGGCCAGGTTCCCCTTGCAACAGCCTGAGGTTTATGTAAAGTGGTAGTGGAATTTGGTCCAAGTGTATGATAATATTGACGCGTCGCTGTACATAACGATCATTTCGACGCGACGCGTGCCCACCCCTTGGATCAGTCCACGACACACAAAATGTCGGACCTACTCGTCGAGTGCCCAATTCACCTTGATGCAGTCGACATCACAGATATACTCGTTTTTAAATGTGGTAGCTCCACGAATCGGTTTCAGATCTCCTTCCATGGACGCTGATGAGACGCCTCTGCTTTTGTTCGATAGGACACGGATTTTGTGAGCCATGCCTAGAGGAACATTTTGCTCATCATGCACATTCGGGTCATCTTTCGTGTCCTTCGTGTCGCAAGCCCGTCAGGCGCAAAGAAGCCTTTCCCCTGTTCCTTGCCCCTGCCCAACCGTCGGGCACCGCCAGTAGCCAGTCGGCGCATGAAGATTCGCGCATGCGATTGAAGAGGGAGCTCCAGGAGGCCAAGGCCGCTCACGCAAACTGCTCAGAACGATTTACTGAATTACAGCACGAAATAGATAACCTGAGACAGGACGGTGCCTACCATAACCAAACGATACAACATCTTCATGGTCGATATAAGCTACTAGACGAACGACTTGCAAAGGAAGCAAATGAATCTGCACGCGCAAGAGAAGAGAGCAATCGGATGAGAGAAGAAGTGACAAAGCTCCAGGTCGAAAATCACAAGACATCCAAAGCTCTGGAACAGGCATTAAAAGAGGTACAAGTACAAGTTGAGCGAGTGAAAACGTTTCAAGGTTATATTGAACGATACAAGCGCAAGGTATCCTGTTTGCTGTCATGCCTATCTCTCCACTCACGGCTCGTAGTGCAATCTTGAGAAGAAGAAAAGAAAGGCGATCGAGACTGCCAACCACCATCTATTACCCCGAAAGGAAGATGATTCGTTGATGGTGGTCGATGCAAATGCCCCGGACGTGCTACATCAGGATGGACCTGACTTTGCATGGTTAGATGAAGCTTGTAAAGTGAGGGGCGATCACTTCAGCATCCCAGGTGATGAGGATTTGGAGTCGGACAAGGGAAGTGAAGATGAAGTTCTGTTCAGTGATCCCGATACCAAAGGAAAAGAAAGGGTAAGCTGATGTGATATTGAAGGTAGCGTCCAATACTCACCGCATCTCCAGGTACCAGGACCACCTCTTCAATTTCGTTCTGATTGGAATCTTGGACTGGATACCTTGGCTGGACCATCGTCTCGGAAGCAAAGACATGGAAGTAAGCAGGTGGGTGGAAGCAGGGTCGTCAGGGTGAAAGTGCCAGTGGGGAGTGAGACTCGCAAGCTGGACGGAGGTCCTTTAGCCATTGATAGGCAGGGCCGTCCCAAAGGCCTCGTTGCCCTTGGTTCTAGGCAAAAGTTCAACGCAAAGAATTGAGATACGTGCTGGTCACGGTAGAAGTCGTATAGTTACTCATAGCCATCTAATCGAAGAATGTCTGCTAGTATATTCACTTCCGAGAATGGTTTCCAGGTTGTTGTCAAACTTGGATCATCTCTCGCGAATGGAGGTTGCCCCCCATACCACACCGTCAGGTACACGGAAACACCTCCAGAGTATCGCCGGGTTCGCTGATCTGTGAATCAGGCTTCCTATTGCCCTCTATTCATGCTGCCCCTCCATTCTTTACGTGAGATTATACACTGCTCTTGATAACAAAGCAACGAAAATGGACGTCACATTTCAGAGAACAGCCGACTCCTAACACCCAGAGCCTCTTTGCTGATCACTGGACCCGACTGATCCTCTCGTACGCACGACACCGTCGACTCTTTACCCTTCGCGTCGAAGATGCCGAAGCGACGGGAAGCGACTGGGACGAAATACTACGCAACGAACGCATAAATCGTAAGTCACTTTTACCCTCCAAGTTGACCCCTTGAACGTCCACACCGTCGGATTAGGTCGTGTACTCCCTTCTTATCTCTCATCCTTACTTGCCACGCTCGTCTCAAAGAATGTGGCGGTCTACGAGCCTGCTAAACAAACACGTTCTGTGTTGTTGTTCTGGAGACAACCCGAGGAGTGGGCAGAGGCTCTGCACGCATGGGTGACTTTCTTGCCATCCTTTTTGTTCGTCCGTTTGAAGCGCGGAAGACTGATCTTGCGTCGTAGGCAACAGCAACGGGTCAGTTGAGCACGATATTGACATTTTACGAGATAACGGATCCACCTGTCCCATCTCCCCTCTCTGGATTACCTCTTCCACTTCTGCGCAGAGCGATCAATGTACTCGTGCGCTCAGGACGGGCTCAGATTATCGGAGTTGCTGATGGTGAGGGTGTCAGACTGTTTGCAGGAACGAAGTAATGGACGTCGAACGAGACTTTGTATCAACTTTTTTCTAAATTGACTTGAAATCGACTGGAAGGTCGGGAAATGCCGAGTGACTATACAGTAGATGAGATCAAGGTTTCAGCCACACTCCCAAAGGTGGACTCGACCCAGCAAAGCCAGTCCTCACATCTCTCAACAGCGACAAGATAACGCTGAAACGACCGCCATGGCAAGTTCTTTACCTCTCGTATTCTCGCGTGCTCACCGTCGCTCAGGCCGAGCAAAAGACGACTCCAACCAACCCCATGAAAGAGCTCCGAATCGAGAAACTCGTCATCAGTACGTTCACTCTTTACCCTCGACATGTTAAAAACCGACCCCTCGAACAGACATCTGTGTCGGTGAATCGGGTGATCGCTTGACCCGTGCCTCCAAAGTGTTGGAACAACTAACCGGTCAAACGCCCGTAACCTCCAAAGCCCGGTACACCGTCCGCACGTTCGGCATCCGTCGAAACGAAAAAATCGCCGTCCACGTCACCATCCGCGGCCCCAAGGCCGAGGAAATCCTTGAACGTGGCCTCAAAGTAAAGGAGTACGAGCTGCGACGAAAGAACTTTTCGGACACGGGCAACTTTGGGTTCGGTATTCAGGAGCATATCGATCTCGGTGCGAGATATGACCCGGGTATCGGTATTTTTGGTATGGACTTTTATGTCGTCATGGGGAGACCGGGCATGCGTGTTGCGAGGAGAAAGGAGCGCAAGTCGCGCGTTGGGTTTTCGCACCGTGTCACCAAGGACGATACGATGTCTTGGTTCAAGCAGAGGTTCGATGGTATCATTTTGGTGGGTACTCGCATATCGTAAACGTAGCCTAGGCTCGGTTCGACTTACTCGTTTTTTCTAGAAATAAATGTATACTCTTCCTTACGCGGCTTCCCCCCCGCGAGGAGCGCCGCTACGCACGTATACAAGGCACTATGACTACACTTATGTGCAACAGCATGCTCTCGACATCAAAATGCATCGTTTTTTTTACATGATCGACGTTGTGCAGGCCTTTGGTCAAAGTAGCTAGACCGCACCCTTGAAAAGCCGTCCGAAAACCCAAAGTAAACGCGTTAAAAAATGAGTCGATTACACATCGAAAACCGAGTGCAAATAGTTATCAGTACATGCTCTGAGTCATACATAGATAATCGGACGAGATAGCATTCGTTACGACTTCAAGTACCACCTCCACCTCAACACCCTCGTCTTGACCGCATCTTCTTGCCCTTCTCCGTCTACATCCATCTTCCCATCATCCGTAAGATGTTGCGCGCCTTTGATAATGATCATGTCATCCTCAAAGGAAAAGTCGTCAACAGAGAGGTTTGATCGCAGGACGCGCGGCGTTGGGCCGTCGAGCGAACAAGGTATCGACGGGGGCCTCGATGCGTCGTTCTCGTTATTTTTCGCTTTCGGGTCCTGGGACGTGCCCGACGCAGGAGGATCACTTGTAACACCGCTCAAATCATCCAAAGGCGGCCCACAATGTGAAGTTTTGGGGGTATCTTGCGTTTTCAAAGTGGCCTCGGTTGGTGGTATCGACAAGGTTGACGAAACAGGTGGAGGTACTTTTCGAGATGGCGTGTCAACGAGGCGTTCGCGTGGTTCAAGCACCGAGAGCGTGTATCGCGCCTCGTCTTCGTGCCACGTAATGAGATAAGTCTCTTTTGAACTCTCGAGCACGATTCCCCGTCGTGGATCCTCGACGGAATCTATTTCATTACCATCTGCTTGACCTTCCCGAGTCACCGCAATCTTCCGACGCTTGGCTGGTGGCGGATTGATAATCGACTCTTGGTGAAGGTGAGGAAAGAGCGCGCACTGGACCACTTGCGCGTCGTATTTAAACCTGGATATATAGATCAGTTGGGAAATGATATAGGAAGCGAGAAAGAACGTACCCAAGCCCAGTCTTACTCTTTCCACGACCGGGAACACCGAAAGAGATCGTCATCGCTTGCATCTTCTTCGCTTCCTCGATGATCGCGCTCAGCTCGCTTGAGCCCGCCTTCTTCATCTCCGTAAAATCGATATTAAGTCTTCGCCTCTTTGGTGTATTTGTCACATCAAAAAGTGGTGGAGATGGCGGTGGGGGGAGACCAAGAATGTCAGCGCGACGCTGTGCATACTCTGCTAATCGTTGTGCACGGTTGCGGAGCCCAAGTCCAGGGGCGACGTGTGCGTTTTGCTACAACGACACGTTAGCCAGGGAAGACACGGCGATAGATGACGAGGTAACATACCTCGACGACATCGACGCTGATAACCTCGAACGCACTCCCGTCATGGCCCCATCCCCATCCACAGCTGACACACCCTCTTCCATCATCTTCAGCTTCTTCGAAACTTGACATTCGAGCAGCGCTCTCGCCTCTCCCAGCGTTCTCCTCACCATAAAATGACTCGCCCCATCCACCAATAAAACGACTCGCCCAAACTCCCCCTGCATACCCAGGTGGTTGAGGGTCGTTGTTCGAGGAAGACGTGGACGGAACCGAAGAAGCAGGCGGTGGGAGAGGCGTATTGGTGCGCGTGCGAGGAACACTGGCAGTTCCGTTCACGTGGCCGTTGGTACTAACACCATTCATGCCAACGCGACTGTCGCATTGTCCGCTTTTGACAGCACCAGAGGCTGAAGCCAGAGTGGGTACGAGTGCCAGGACGACACGTATCGTTCGGCCTTCCTTCTTTGCTCTAGCGATACCACTCCATGTCAAGAGGCCAGCGTGCACTGCGCATTGGATAACGTCAGAGTCGTCTGTGTAGACGCGGCGTCGCGAGAAAGAGTATATCGACGGCGTGAATGGGAAAGGAGGTGGGGGCGGTAGACCGCCTCCCCAGAGGCGGAACTTCTGAGGTCTTGCGGGGGGTAGAAAAGAGGGTGGAACAAGGACTGTAAGGCGGAGCTCTGTGGGTATCTGTGTCGCTGCAGGCGTAGGCTGCGCAGCGGAACCCAATGAACTCGAGCTGGCAGTAGCCTCCAGTGGTTTGGGTTCACTCGACTTGTCCTCTTCAACGATCGGTGTAGGAATCCATTCCGGGAAATAATAGGGAAAGGGCGTCCGTGGCCAAACGTATGTTCCGAGACTGACAAACGGTTTCATCTCTCTTTCCTTCCTGGCTTTCGCGAGTTCTTCTGCACTGGGCATACGTTCGAGCATCTCCAGTCGTTCACGTTCGAGTATTTCCATTCTCTCGCGCTCAAACAGCTCAAATCTTTCGCGTTCCAACCTTTGAAGACGCTCGCGCTCCATGATATCGAGTCCTCCTAGTCTCTCGCGCTCAAAGAGCTCGCTGAGCTCCCGTTGAAGCATCTCGAATCGTTCCCGTGTCTCGAGTCGCTCCCGTTCAGCGTCTGTAGGCTCCCCTTCGTGGGTCGTGGCGTTCATCTGCTGCCGCTCTCTGTCCATCACATCACCCCGCTCGCGTTCAGTGAGTTCCAGTCGTTCCCCCCCGCGTTTTTCAACCAGTTCCCGGTCGGCTCCAGGTCCAGCGGAACGATCGTCATGTTCACGCTCAGCCATTGACACGTCGACAGTTTTTCGATCCTTGTCGCCCTCCCTGTCCCTGGAAGGACCAACCCCGTTCGCGCTGGTGGTCTCGAGTCCTCTCTCCCGATCCCTCTCCATTGCTTCATGTCGTTCACGCTCCCTCTCGAGTTCAAATGCCTCCGCCCGCTCACGTTCCACCATATCGAAGGGGTGGGATCGCATGGGCATGCGTTCACGGTCGCCTGCACGTTCCAAAATGACTCTTTCACGCTCCAGAACGACACGTTCGGGGGGTAGAGCGCGTTCCCGCTCATGCACGACGCGGTCGTTGATGACCATACGCTCCCGCTCGTGGAAAGCTCTGTCCCTCTCCGTCACCCGTTCCCTTTCGAGCCGATCCCGCTGGAGATAGGGTCGATCCCTGTCTGAAAAGGCCACGCGCTCGCGCTCGTACATTGCTCTGTCTCGTTCGGCCGCTACACGCTCCCTTTCAGCAAGGGCGATGCGTTCGTTGTCGCGTTCTGGGACGGGCATGGCTATACGTTCGCGGTCGGGTACTCTCTCGCGGTATTGTCGACGGTCCATCTCGCGCTCGCGCTCTCTGTCCCGTTCCCAGGCGAGTTGCCGTTCGCGTTCGTTCATTAATTGAAATTCGCGTTCCCGAGGGTGATCATGTGGGGGTGGAGGGGGTTGGTGATGTGATCCGGGAGCACCCGGCCCTGTCGTACTCGTGCTAGCGAGGGGTGGTACGCTTGCCCCACCAATGTTCAATCCATGAGGAGAAGGCAAACGGGAATGTGTGCGGCGTTCACGATCTCTCTCCCTTTCGCGGTCGTGAACCCGAGGTGGCATTCCAGGACCAGTTTCACCCTCGCGGTGGAGCACAACAACGCGCTCACGTTCGCGTTGCATATGCACCTCCCGCTCTCGCATCTCTCGTTCTCGTTCTCGATCTCGATCTCGTGGCGGCATTGGCATACCTTCCATCTCCCTCGACATGAAGTCGCGTTCACGCTCCATCATCCTCTCCCGTTCGCGTGCAGAGTGCATGTCCCGCTCCCGCTCCCTCTGCACAGCGATGTCCCTCTGACCAAGGTCGCGTTCGCGTTGGGGAAGAAGCATACCTTGGTCCCTAGATGCTTCTCTCAGCCTCTGACGCTCTCTCTCTCTTAGGTAAGCAGTCCGGTCATGATCGGGGTGGTACCCGTAATCAGGTTCGCGTGTCGGATCTATCTCTTTCTCTCGAACCAAGTCACGTGGAGGACCACCCATGCCTATGGGCATCTCCCGTTCTCGAGCCATGTCTCGTTCCCGTTCGCGAGCGACCAAGTCGCGCTCGCGCTCGCGTGCTGGGTCCCACTCTGGAGGATGCATTGGGAATTGGCCTTGTCCCGGAAAAACTTGTCTGTGTGGATGGGAGAGTGGGGGTGGTGGATGTATGCGGTCCCTTTCGTGTGGCGGTCGGTCATGGGGAAGTGGGGGCATCCGGTCTCGGTCGTTCGGAGGTGGCATGCGGTCATGCGGAGGACCTGCGGCCATGCGATGGCTTGGGCCGGGAGGAGACTGTTGCAGTTGGGCAGGTGTTCGGAGTGGGGGAGGTGGTTGGGCAGGGGATGGACGACCGAGGGGAGACATTCTGTGCATGTGCTGTGGAGGACGGTCGCGCTCGTGAGGGGAAGGCATCGGTCTATCATGTGCGGAAGGTAAAGGGCGATCGTGTGTGGAAGGGATGGGGCGATCATGAGGGGATGCCATCGAACGGTCGCGGGGAGATGGAAGGGCTCTTTCGCGGTCTCGTTCTCTGTCGAAAGATGGGCCAACACGTTCTCTGGCGACGTGACGGGTCATGTCCATGTCGTCTTGACGTTCGCGTTCGCGTTCACGTTGATCCCACTCCTTGTCTCTATCTCTACCGGACCTGAAACCGCCAGGACTGGTGTTTGGATGGGCAGAGGAGGAGCCATGCGGTTGTGCTTGGGGTTGCATGGGGGGTCTAGCCATCTGCTCATCGGCAGTGCGTTTATCGAGGATAAGGACTCCGGCAGCAGTTGTCAACAAAGGCTTTGATGAGGGAGAGTGGGCGGCTGTAGTGGGAAGCATTGACGCGACCACAAAGAGAAGCGCGTGTGAGTAAATGAACAAAGGGCGCTATTAAGAGGACGCACCGATATTTGATGGAGTCGAGTTGCCACTGACATGCGCGCGTTGGACTACCGGACTACGGTCTACGATGACGCAAAGACACAAAAGAAAAAAGTGACAAAAAGAATGAAAAAAAAAGGAATTGGACGATAAGGAATGCGATGAGCGTGTATCTAGAGCGGAGGGTGGATAGCCTACCTGAGCCGGGCATAGCCGGTTTGATTTGAGTAGGAGGCTGCTGGTGGTGGGACGTGCGGGTATGGAGTGACGCTGGTGGACCCAAATTGGACACGGTGAGAGGGGAGGACCCCTGACGGGGGGGTTGCGGAGGACCCCAGGGAGCGTGTGGGTGCACGTGAGGAGGGGCGGAGGGAGATGGATGCTGAAGGCTAGCCATGGCAGGGGTGGGATCGATGGGGGAGGGTTGGATCTGTGAAGGGGGGCGGGGAGTGATACGGGGTGGTTCGGAGCGAGGGAAGTGGGGCGAGTAGTATGAGTTGGGTTGAGGGGGATACGGAGCTGGGGGAGCGGGAGGGGGTTGCAATGGATGCTGGTGTGGGTGTGGGTGTTGTAGCTGATGCTGAGATTGGGGAGAGACGGAAGCGGAGGGGAGAGATGAAGGTGTTGATTGGGATGGTGGGGGAGAGTCGTGTTGCAAGGTGGGTGGGCGTCTGCGGTGTTGAGAAGGAGAGTCTTGGAGGAGATCAGAAACGTTCATGTTTGAGTTTGGATGTGGAAGAGAGGGAAGGGGGGGAGGAGGAAGAGGAGGAGGAGGAGGACACGAAGATGAGAGTGGAAAGAAGAGGAACTAAAAGTGAGAGTAAAAGGAAAGGGTGCGAGCAAAATCAGGTTCATTTCAATTAGATTCACATCTCACGATCGAGATCTACAAAGGCCACGTGGTCAGATCGAGATCAACCCAAACACTAGCTGATCGCTTAACAAAGCACTCGTCGTCTCTTATCGCGCTTTCAATGAACCCGCCCAATTCCCTACATCGACTTTACGTACTTATCATCATCATCATCATCATCCGAACACGATTCATGTCCGCTCGACCTCGCAGCCTTGCAGGTGACCTCCACCTGACTTGTATGCAGTGCCTGGTTTTGACCTTTACGAAATCGATTAGTCAAGCGAATGATGAGATCATCTCCTTTTTCCATCACCGTGTACTCACTGCACTGAGCTCACCGCTTTTCATTCTTTCTCACCGTGGCGCCAAAAAACCGACTCGGATGGATGGGTACCAATACGTCACCATTGCCTAACATGGTCATCTTTCTCCACGATAAAGGTTTTGCCGTTTTGCCCGGAAGCGACTAAAAAACCTACTGCTGCGGACACCAGAGTGGTCCTCCTCTTCATCCAACCTAAACTTCAACGCCCCTCACGCGTCACTGACTGTCGCGCTCAGTAGCTTGAAAAAAGACCCGGAGAAAGCCGACACATCGCGGCTTCCATCAGATTCACGGCATTGATGGTTGATACGACGTTCACAATGACCGAGACACCGTTCACAATCACTGTTTCAGATTCTCAACTCGACATTCTCCACAAAAAACTCGAACTCGCTACATTCCCTGACGAGCTCGAGGATGCTGACTGGAAATACGGCGCTCCACTTGCCGATATCAAGAGACTCGTCCAACGTTGGAAGAACGGGTACGACTGGCGCAAGCACGAGAAAGAACTCAACGACTTGCCCATGTTCACCAAGGACATCGACGTCGATGGCTTTGGCACACTCAACATCCACTACGTCCACAAAAAGAGCGACCTGACCAACGCTATTCCCTTGCTCTTTTGCCACGGATGTCAGTCTGATTTGCTCTTTTTTCTCTCGCGATGATTAAACGGAGATTACAG
This sequence comes from Hemileccinum rubropunctum, assembly GCA_038089535.1. NCBI lineage: Eukaryota > Fungi > Basidiomycota > Agaricomycetes > Boletales > Boletaceae > Hemileccinum > Hemileccinum rubropunctum. The sequence goes on along the minus strand of JBBPLC010000003.1, from coordinate 129,589 downwards.
GGCCAGGGAGCTTTTTCGAAGTGCAAAAGCTGTTGCCCTTGTTGACTGCCTCGTCTTCAGACCACCCTAGCTTTCATGTGGTGGCACCAAGTTTACCTGGCTATGGGTTCTCCGAAGCACCTCGCAAACAGGGCTTTTCCATCAAACAATATGCCGAAGTATGTCCCCTTCTATACATATTCCACGCATGTCCGATCACTTATTCCTATGTAATAGGTTGCGCATAAGCTGATGTTGTCACTTGGATACAACGAGTATGGCAAGTTCATGTCATCAGAATTCTTACAATCCAACACTGATCATATTTCTCTAGTCACTCAGGGTGGAGATTGGGGACATTGGGTATGAGCATCATGTTTTCGTCTGTCGCATTTTATTCAACCGTTTCAGATTACACGCCAGATGGCCATGGAATATGGCGGAAAATATGACAAGGCTTGGCACACAAACATGCCAAGGTGAGCTTATCTATCAATAGCAGCGACACCTAACAGCTGTTTTAGTGGTCCACCCCCGTCTTTAAAGGAACCATTGTCGTTCCTCTCATTCTTGGTTACACCTTGGACCGCGAAAGAAAAGGCGGGTCTAGCACGCACACAATGGTTCTCCAAACAGGGGAGCGGTTACCTCTTTGAACAGGCCACCCAGCCTCAGACTATTGGCTATTCGTTGGCAGACAGTCCCGTCGGGTTGCTTGCTTGGATCTACGAAAAACTGCACAACTGGACCGACAGCTATCCATGGGAAGACGATGAGAGTAAGCTCGATGGCACAACTCATACTCCGCCGCACTAACATACGACAGTTCTGACCTGGATATCCATCTATTGGTTCTCCCGTCCTGGACCAAATGCCTCCTTAAGGATCTACTTTGAGTTTTTGAAAGGTGATTCGAGTTTTCGAGCAGAATTCCTTTATCCAAAGATTCCCATGGGTATCTCGCTCTTTCCTAAAGACCTCGTCGTTTTGCCAAAAGCGTAAGTCACTCAGTGTCTTTCATTGACCCTATTGAGCCACCCTGACCTCCTTTTTATTTCTAGTTGGATTCGCCGGGGCAATCGGATTGTAGCCGAATTCGAGCACGACAGCGGAGGACACTTTGCGGCCCATGAAAAACCAAACGAACTGGCAAATGATCTACGCAAGATGTTTGGAAAGGGAGGCGGTGCCTATGGTGTCGTTCCTGGAAAGTATGGGTATGCATGAATGCCTTGCGTGGTTGGGTCGCTCAACATGATTCTGGAACGCGTCATTTTTTTGGGGGGAGGGGGGGGAGCGTGATCGATTGATACATGTCAATGCGACGCCCTCTTTTTCTCCAGTCTTCTATCTCTGTCCTTCTGTTTCACTAGCGGATACATTTGTGGCTTAGGCTGGTACTCCACACCACACCATCCTCTCCGAAATGATCACAATAAATCGTGGGACAGATGCGTCAACGCACACCACGATTTGTACAACTTGAAGCGGTAGGGAAGGCGGTCCCGAAATGACCATGGTGCCAAGTTTCAGAAACGGATCACGCCTGAGGGCTTTTCTACTAACCCGGAATGAACGTGTGTCAACTCCACCGCCAAGAAAGCGGTGTCCCGGCGCGTCCGGGTTATTTTACTCAGCTACTAGTACACGTTCCTCTGTCAATTTGACAGTCAACGGGTCCCAGCGGTCGAGCCTTCGGCGACAGTCGTGATGGGTTTCGAACAGGTACCGTACCGACTCGGAAAACGTGCGACGTATGCACGTGAACCAAAACTTGAAGTTGGTGATTAGTGACGGTGTGTTCAAGACTTGAAGTTGACAGCCAATGCTGAAGGCGCTGACACGTCACTCGACCAGAGTGGGAGCGCTTCGCCGACATCTCCGTCCTCAGGGTCGTCCCAAACATGCAGCGAGGTCCCGAAGAACTACCGATCGCGATAATCAGGGATGAGACAGGGGAGCTTGCATGACAACGAGTTCGGAGCGCGGGTGATTGCGAAGTCGAGATTACTTAAATAACCTTCTCCCGGGAGAAAATCCATGGAGGTAGGTGTTCGAGTCCAGACGACGCTTGGTTGACCATGAACCTGCGGGACTAGACAACTTCTTGAACCTTCCCTCGGAGTCATTGACAGCGTCGTGACGGACCATTCTCGTGAGCACTTCAAATTATGAATATTGTACAGGGTAAAACGGCGATGGCCGATGAGATTCTTGAAAGTTATTGGTTCCGAGTCTTCGCTGGCAACCCTGAATATAAACTCTTCTCCGAAACCGCCTTGCAGAATTACTCCTCACTCCCTGCATGAGCTCCGGGAAGGGCGGGAATTGGTCACTCCTGCTTCCTATAGGGCCGAACACTGGCACCGGGTCAAGACAATAAATACAACACTAGAAATTTCTTCCCTCACGCGTATTCAGCAGAATGGCCATGTAAAACAAAACTTGGTCCTGGGTGTCTACATTTATTGTTCTTGTATGTATATCGCATCCTGGAGCACCTTCGTATTTTCTGATCTTTTCGTTACAGGTTCGTTACTTCGGCCTTTTTAGTTTCTTGTATGTCTATGTCGATTTTCGTGTTTGACTCAAGATCCGCTCATCAGAGTTCCGATACGCCGTACGTTTAGGATTGTGGATATCTTGTCGATTAAACTGACCAACTTCGTTGAAAGTGGCGAGTACCTTCCTACCTGGTCTGGCAAAGATGAGTTTCTTATACCAGAAAAATATCCATAGATGTATGTATTCATTTTTCATTCATCATCGAAACCTCAATTAACTGATGTTGACTAAATAGCTGTGAATGCTTAACCGACATATCCTATGTCCAATGTTATCCACCGATAGGCATACCTTGTCTTCCTTGGTGCGGTAGATTATGGGTCCTTCAAGTGAGGTGAAATCTAAGGTGGTGGTTTTTATATATATCGTACACGTTAACGATGATTGATCTTGAAATCCTCCTTACATTGTATGTCTTGACGATAATCCCTACCTCGCCATTGCTGTCATCTGCAGCGATCCAAAGAGCCTTTCTGGTACACAAGACCAATCTCTGATATACATCCAACATCTACCTTTGACGACCCACTTGCCACGTGTAGCGTTTACGACGCAAGTGCTGGGATTCTCGGTTTGACAAGGCAATAGGGCAGTGGCGAATCAGCCGCTACATGAACCCATTTGTGAGAGAGGGCGTCGTCTACTTTCTCATGTACGTCCACCATCACGGCTATCCTCCCCCGCGTCCTATCGCCCTCGATCTAATGGAGGTACTCTGTGACAGTACTCCCCGATTCATCCTGAGCGTGCGCGATCTTCGAGGGCGACATAGCGTCGGGATTGACACCTGTCACCACGTTTGGTTTGTCATCCTTGTCCAGCGCTGGCGCGGCTAGGGCGATGTTGCATTCGCGAGCTCGGGGCGAGGCGAGGAAGATATCTGACAGGATGTTGACGTATCAATGCAAGAACGGAGAAGCAGGATCCAAGTGTAATGCAAAGCATTGTATGATGTTGTATGTATTTCTCTGATACATTTTACAGATATCCACGACCTTGATTGCGTCCGAGTCGTGCGGGCATTATTCGGTTTGCGCGGGTAATTGGATTCAGAGAAGCGGTGTGATATCACCGGCCAGCACGTCAGGACAAAGACTGCCCCAGTTGTCACCTCTCTGCGCTTTGAGGCCGCATGCTATGCTGATCCTGATTGACGCTTTGCAGCTGGATTCGGGGGACCAATAGGATTGTTGCCGGAATCAAACACGAGAGTGACTTTGCTTCTCATGAAACATCAGGATTGTTGGTGGATGATCTGCGCAAGGTGATCGGAGAGGATGGAACTGCCCGTGGTCCTTCTTGAGACCAGAACCGTCTGGTTTTGGCGGGCTACTGTTGACAAGTCGACGATCAAAATTTGGTGACCCAGTCCATCACGTCGATGTGTGATACTTACCGCATCGAACCACGATATCCGCCTATAATCCTATCAGGGGAGGGGACAAAACCACAGAAACGCCGCGTTACCCAAGTTGTATATATAGTCCTGACTCGGACGATGTGATGACAAGCTGTCGAGTGTCTTTGAGCCCGCAGAACCGTACCGGCCAGACGCCAATTGGCTCATACCATTTCGGACATCATGAAACCGTGGTGCCATCACTTACCAACCGCAAATTTGACTTCATCGCCGTGTACAGCCTATGGAAGTTTAATACAGGCCAGAGTAGTAATCTGGCACAGAGTTCAAAGCGTACACGTATACGATTGTGTAAGGTTGAGTCCAAGTTCGATCAAATTAGCGTCCGCCCGGGCCGTCGCCGACTGTCGTGGCACAGCCGTAGCAGACACTGGTACTCGTCCTCGCTTTCTCTTTCATTTCTGGTTGCGCATGAATTGAAACTAACCACCGCCATTCGACCTTGCTGCAATGGACCATCCTTTGCTTGTCTATGTCGCAGCCGCGACTGCCATTCTAATACCTTCCGTGAGTCAAACCATTCGAAAACCTTGTACATGATGAACACCCATTTCATCCTTGTTCTTCGAGCCACGAGCGCTGCGTCGTAGCAATGACGAAGCACAATCTCTCGGTCAGGAGAGCCAACCGCGTTCTCTTTGTTCTGACCTCGTCCACCATTTCTCGCAGCATTCGCGTCTCTGATCAACTTCCTAGCTTTATCTAGTGCTCGACTTCCTCTCACCGTCCCCTATCGTGACGCGCCCGTCGGAAAAGACCTATCGCTCGCACACGTCCCCAACGACGCCCCTCCCCCTCCCCTCTCTCTCCGACCAAGGCTCGCTCGATCTGAGCGTCATCATTCCCGCTTACAACGAAACCACCCGTCTCCCCGCCATGCTCGACACCACCCTCGCACACCTCCGCACAACCACCATGTCCCCACCCTCCCCCAAGAAACCCCGCACGTACGAACTCCTCATCGTCGACGACGGCTCCAAAGACGGCACCTCCTCCCTCGCGCTCAGCCTCGCCGCTCAAAACCCGACCTCTGACATCCGCGTTATCACGCTGGAGAACAACCTCGGTAAAGGCGGTGCAGTGCGGCACGGGATGCTCCATGCGCGCGGCCACCGTCTCTTGATGGTCGACGCCGACGGCGCGAGTCGGTTCGAGGACCTAGAGGCTCTGTGGACAGCCATGGACAAGTTGGCCCCCCAGAACGAACCCGCGGTCGTCGTGGGGAGTAGAGCACACCTCGTCAAGACCGACGCGGTCGTCAAGGTAAGTTTTGCCTTCGCGTTTGTTTTGGTCGGCCTTTTTATACCGACGCACGTGTCCGAGTAGCGTTCGCTCCTTCGAAACGTTCTCATGTATGGACTACATACCATCCTCCGCATCGTCGGTGTTGGTCATATCCGTGATACCCAATGTGGATTCAAGTTGTTCACGCGACGGGCTGCACAAAAAATATTCCCCGCTCAGCATCTCGCAACATGGATATTCGACGTCGAGCTTCTCTTGCTCGCTAAACAACTCGGGATTCCCGTTGCAGAAGTCCCCGTTGAATGGCACGAAGTAGCAGGAAGCAAGCTCAACGTCGTCAAAGATTCGCTTCAGATGTTGCGCGACCTCCTAGTACTTAGAGGGAACCAATTGGTAGGGCGATGGAAAGTCACTCCTTAGCAATAAAAGGTGTACGATTTACCGTTAATTTAATCGATGCAAACGTCGAGTAGAAAACTTTCAGTCCAAAAGAGAGAAAAGTCAAACCATCCACACCTTCTACCTAACATCCGTGGCACCCTCTACAACTGTCAAGATATATCTCTCCTTGAGTAAATACAAGAAAAGACAGTAATTTTACATACGTGCAACATTAATCTTAGATGTAGCAAAGGGCGTGGTTCGTAAAGGTCTGAAAATACGGTCCGTCAGGAGGGAATATTGGCATTGATCTCTTCCAGCAGTTCATGGGCAATCTTGGCATTAGACACCTAAGCGGCGGTCGGTCAAAGGTGACCAAAATCACGAAGGACAGAGCCTACCCGAAGATTGTAGTGCACTGTCTTGTTCTCCTCGATAACGCTGAACCGTATATATCGTGGGTCTTGCGCCAGGAAACACTTCATCCCCTGGAATAACGGTACATTTAATAACAACGTGTAGACTGCTTCTTTTCGCATGACTAAAAGGGAACGCTACACTCAGCATGGAAACGAGTCAGAGCTCAGCAAGACACGCACCAAGACGAGCTCCGGTTCCGTCCGCCCGGCGGACGTTGAGCCTCAGTTGTCCACTTCCCCGTTCTTTCCACTGATTTTGTGGACAGAGCGCATAGAGCTTGCCACGCACATGAAGAAGCGTTTCTTCCTCCTCTTCACCCGTAATGACTAAAACGCACGCTCAACGATCTCCGTGGGGCTACCAAATGAACCCGAGCTCACCTTCTTGTTCTGTCAACTTTTCCTTCTCTTCTTCACTTTGTTCTTCATCGCCATCTTTACTTGCCCGCAATCGTTCGCCAAACGTCGATGGCGGGCGATCGCTGTCTTCCCTATCCACATCACCTTCTTCCTCCCCACTCCCACTCCCTTCTCCATTTCCAAGTACACTGAACACGGACCCTTCTTTGCGCTCCAACGAGCTTCTTGAAGAGCCCCCATTCGGCGACTCCGCCCTTGCGCGCTTCGGAAGTGGTGACGAGAACCCATGCACGCCTATATTCGCGTACGACGTAAACGCACTCGTATTCATGCCCATCGTCCGTCGCGTCGGAGATTTGCTCCGTCCAAGTATGCTACTTTTTCCACCATTGCTTCCCAACGGAGATTTGGACCTTGCAGGCGAAAATGGAGAAGCAGTTGCAAATGGGGAAGCCGATCCAGCAAAGGCTTCAAAGCCCGTCCGCTTAGTGGCGGTGCTCGGTGTCACTTGTTGTGGAGACGTATGAGATGACGCAAACGCCGCAAACGATGATTGATTGAATGGAGGTGTAAAGGGGGAATGGATGGATGATGTGGTATCAAGAGGCAATGAAACATGCTTTATAGACGGGGACGTAAGCGGTTTTCGGTTGTTGGGTTGAGCGCTCGAGAAGACGTTCTGTCCTTTGACAGAAGCAAACGGGGACGCTGTAGAAGCGTACGACATGAACCCATCCTACAATTGATTTAATTGGATATGACACGACGCCATATAACAGGATACGTACGAGTTTTGGTGCAGGGGTCTCTGGGACTGGGGCTGGGGCTGGTGGCAGTTCGTCGTTCTGTTCAGGAGGGGGCGATGGTCGCTTTGAGACACGCGGATTATCATCCTCGTCTGCATCATCCCTGGGCCGCTTCGTTGTTTCGGCCGACGGCGCGACCGTCGACGGCCCACTCTCGGGCCCCAAACTGGTCGCACGATCTGCTAATTTGCGCTTGAGACCCTTCTCGGGTTCACCACCATCGGACTCGGAGGTACGGCGGGTATGCGGCAGACTAGAAGCCGTATCTTGCGCCTCCTCGGCATCTTCGGTCGCATCGTCGACAGAAGACAACGAACTCGGCGGTACTTGCGCGGATTGGGATACAGAGACGGCTTGCGCCGTTTGGATGCTGGCTTGCAGCTCGCACTCGTCCTGGGACGGCGCGATGCTCGGCTGAGAGTCGGATCTCGCTTCCTGCTGCGACTGCGGTCCCTGTTGCCACTTCATGTCTTCCACGCCCTGACTGATCTGTCGAACCTTGACGTCGTGGGGTGGTGACACGCCGAGCACCGGTGAATGTGGGTGGGACGGGGTCCGAGAGCGCGACTGGCTCTGGGCATCGAGCACGTCCTCTTCGAGGGTGGTATCAAGATGTACCCGACCCTTCTTTGCAGGCGATTTCACGTCTAGCGCGTGCTGGTATGGGAATTGAAGAAGCAGAGAAAAGAACGTGGTGGGGGTGAATTTACGTCAAGGATGTGCCACTTGGGAATGGTGAAGAAGACGTACCGCACTGGTGGCAGTCCTAGGTGTAGCAGGTTCGAGAGAGACCTCTCGTTCCCGTTTTCTGGATAGTGTTTGTTCTGTTTGGATAGATGATGTAGTTTGGAATCGGGTACAGGATGAGTCAAGTTGGCCGGACTGATAAAGCAAGGCCATGCTGCAGCCGGATATACGTACCTGTACACTCGTTTGCGTCGGGAGAGGGGGAAGGCGAGGGCGGGGAGTGCTTGCGGTCATTGTCGAGGATGGCAGCAGCCTCGTCGAGGGGGTCAACCATTGTGCGCCGTTGGTCTGTGCGCTGTGAACGTTGTGTGGAGTTTCTTGTAAAGCGGGAACAACAGGCGCAGCTGACAAGCGGCAGGGGGAGTGGCACTCGGCACAACCCGATCACAACAAAAAAGACCCCTCTCTCACTACATAGTAGTCATTTACAAAATAGCGTCACTAACTAGCTACTCTCCTGCCGTCGTCGCTCGTCTGCAATCGTCAACATTTGCACCAGACCCGGCTCGAATACAGGTTTCGTCAAGATGCTGCAACCCTTCTTAGCATATGTCTCGAACGGTAAACTGCACTCACTGATCCACGCCTGCCTCAAAGTACTCCTTCTGGTCTCGAATCAGCGCATTCCCTGTACTATCTCAATTCCACGCCAAGCGCAATAAGGATGCACCTCACCAGTCACACCGACCACAAAGTCGTGCCGCCCCATCTCCCGAAGTTTCCCCACCACCTCTAATCCAGACATGATCGGCATCTGGTTATCCAGGAACACCACATCGTAACGACTAGATGCCTGTGAGTCGCAATCATTATGCCCTCCGTTCTCAGGGCGTGTTCCGGATGGAGGGTCTTCATATAACCCCGTTTTCTGCCGGAACGTCCTTCCGATAATCATCTCGAGTGCAACTTCCCCATTCTCTGCGGTTGAAACATGACAGCCGAGTCTTGAAAGTGTCCGAGACATGATCGTTCGCGTCAACCGGTCATCATCTACTACGAGTACGATCATTGGCGGCTCGAATACGACAGATGGGCCCCTGCGCAAAGGTGGTGGTGTCACCTGAACATGTGATTTCAGGCGGCTTGCAGGGGGTTCAGCGGAAACAGGCGATCGAGAGTTCGATGTGTATAGTGGTCCCGTAGACCCAGAGTCAGAAGATGGCGACGGACTCTGATCCTTTGGGACAAACCCCTTGGAATTCTCCGCAAGTCCTTCGTAATCCGAAAAGTTGGATGTGCCAGCTGCTGTGTTCGGCAACGGAGGACCAAGCTGGGTCCCAGAAGAGAGCTCTCCAATGGTTCTCGTCAGCACGTGTGGTTCCGATTCGTCATGTGCATTTGGCAACTTCAACTCGACCAAGCCTCCTACACAAAAAGGTGTCAGTGGAGGCATGTAAGAAAAGAGGTACGACATACCTTGGTCCATAAGCGACTCCATCGCCTTAGGAGCCGATGCCGGTCGCGAAGCACGGCTCTGGAGCAAGTCCATGGATAACGGACCCTCGAGGTCAGATGTGCGACTCTCGCTTAGCCCAGACTCGGGGTCTGGCAGATCGACAACTTTGACACCCACACCTAGCGCTATTTCGCGATCCCACGGCAAACGGTGCCGCCATACCATTAATAACGGAAGAAGAACGGATAAGAGGCGTTGATAACGAGACGGAGATGAATTATGGTACATACGCAATTCAACCCAAAATGTTGAACCATGCCCGAGTTTCGAGCGCACTCCCAAACGGCCGCCACTCAATTTCACGATTTGCCGTACAAGAGCCAGCCCCAGCCCGGTGCCTTTCCCACCTTGCTGTCGACCCTGCTCGGTTTGGTTGAACGGAGCTATACAGACGAGTGGGAAATTGCTTTCAAAGTAGTTCAAGGTTTGAGAACACTCACTGAAGAGCTTCCCGTGTGTAATCTCGCGGGGTGGTATTCCACTGCCCGTATCGCTAACCTCAATGCATACAACTATCCTTTTCAATGCGTTGTTGTGTTGTTGTGTAGGATTGTCGACTCTAATAGGGCATTCTATTTCCTCCCCCGGAGTGACTAAGACCTCCTCAATAGCGTCCTCCAACTCTGCCTGAGGTGGTGGAGTATCCCCCGGTTCCGGGTGAGTATGTGCAGGAAGCACGAGACGGGTCGTACAAGTGACCCGCCCACCCGATGGGGTGAATTTGCACGCATTACTATCGCCGCGCAATTAGACGAGATCCTTTAGAGAGCTTTAGCCCCTCACCTAGCAAGGTTGTTGATGATCTGACGCAGCCGTACGGCGTCCCCTAGGACCACCCCATCCTCGTCGTCGTTGGTGACCCTAGGGTCTTCTCCTGTAGCTTCACAAGCTGCATGGCGTGCGACCTACAAAATTAGACGATGGTTTAATGTGACATGTGCGCAACCCACTTCATCGATAGTCTTGTCTAGATGTGTCACCAATTCAAGATTACGCGCATCTGCAGCCATCCGTAACGGTACAAAGAGGCTGCGTATCACTGCATGGAATGCATACGGTTTGCATAATATCTCAAAACGTCCACTATCCATGCGATTGCTGACGGGATGTTAATGCTAGCTTTCGAAACGCTGAAAGGGGACTTTACAAGTCAAGCACATCATTAAGTACTTGCACAAAGCTCAGTCGGAAGTCATGAATGATTCGTAAGAAAAAACCAACCTTTGGACATCATAACCAAGCTGCCTCCAAGTGCCATAAACTCGATTTCCTGTGCCTTTGATACTGCACCGGATGCTTCCATATTCTGGACCGCCAAGACTGCCACGGAGGGGGTTAGCAGGGACGCAGACACTGGTCGGTAATACGCACGCGCTGTATTCAGAGGCACGCGGACCTGTACAAGCTACAATATAAGTTACGCGAACTCTGTCAAAATCGATGTACTGCTTATCATGAAAGACATAGCTGTACGATCACTCATTAGTTACCTAAGAACATGATGCAAAAAGACGATTTACGAAGTAAGCCGGCGCTTCGAATCAGCTTCTTTGCGTTCATTAATCTGGGCCTTTTGTGTCTCTTTAAATTGGATCTTGAGTTGCTCGCGAAGAATGAAGAGTCTCCTTTCGGACTACGAGTTTTGTCAGTAAGGTTGAACCCAGCAAATGAAAGTACAGTGTACTCGCGTTCTCATGCATGTAATGGACAAAGAGGATAAAAACGTGGTATAACATGAAATTCAAGAGGTCTTCCTGGACGTATCAAAACTTACTCTTCAACATAAGGACATTACGCACTCCGGATCCAAATTGGGCGGTATGGCAGGATCAATGCGGATGCACTGAGGTGAAACCGTGTGAACGAGAACGAAACGGTGTCACAAACTTCAAGTTCTACTCACAGGGTAAAGAAGGAAAGAGATCCGATGAGTGCGGCCATTCTGCTTGTCATCAATCCGAATAGCGCAATCGTTTGTAAGGCCGAGGTATAGCTAGTTGAATTGTCAAATCGGGGAAGAGAAAGGGATGGGAAAGCCGTACTAGAACATGCCAAGAAAGTCCTTTGCACCAACCTCAAAAATGTAGATTGGGCTGTAGAGGGCGCTTAAGTACCTTTTGACAGAACAGTGTCAGGGTCGGTTGATGTTCTAAGTTAGCGATACAAACATGTAGAGAAGCTCATACAGGCCCCTGAACATTCCTTAATACACACCGATAAGCAGAGTGGGAATCACTCACCAACACCAAGTCGCCCACCCAACCAGTATTTGGTATGGGATCGGTCGATCACGGGGAAAGTCGAGCATGACAAATCCAAATAACGGAAAAGTCAAAGCGGGCGTGAGCTGCCTGGATGTCAGCGTCATTGGGGTGAGCAGGAGGATTGACTGACACCCCATAACCATAATTTGTCAAAGATAGTGACTGGGCTGCTGATGGTGGAAGCGCCGATAACCCAGTTAACGAGGAGAAAAAGACAGGACCACAATACCAACGACTGGGAGCGACTGAATGCACTGTTTGAAGAGAATGGAAATGGAGATATACCTTTTTAATAAACCAATGTTCTTTGCGAAACCTCTGCTCGGTCTTGTCGTCAAGGAAGCGAACACAGAAAAATTTGACAACGGCAGGCCATACTTCCCAGCGAAGGGATGAGTATAAGGCGAAAAGGAAGTGGCTATCGTCTGACTGCGCAGATGTGTCACGACCAAGGCTTGTGCCAATTTGAGCATTACTATCGGCGGATCTTGAGTGACCACGTTCCGAGGAATGGTTAAGGGAACTTCTCAGGTCCTCTGACCAATCTCTGTCGACGACGATCTGGTCGACCTCTTCACTATCAACATCCTCTTCAGTTCTCTGGCGGGTGCGAGGCAGGCCGCTCTCCAAGGAACTATCAGCAACTGCGGAGGAGTCGGAGGGAGAGTCGGTGCCGATTTGCTTAATGAGACGGGCCCAGTGGACTCTGAGACCAGCAAATCTGGCGGTCTTTTTTCTCCTACGTGTCGTGCCCACCAATGCCACGGGGGTAGGGAGCTGGAGGAGGTCGTGGGGAAGGGAGCTGACGGAAGATACGTCAACAAGGCGATCCATCGCGGGATGATGAGAGTTGCTGGTCAAGGCGAAACCAGGAGACCTGCGAAGGAGACATTCGAGAAAGAGCGATAATGCGGCCAATCATCGCAGATAGAAGTCGCCCAGCCAACGCGATTCGGACATGGGTCCATATGTATGTATCTCCTTCCCCCGCCTGTCACCCCGCCGGCATCAATTCGACCTCCGAACCCCATCGACCGGTACAAAACTAAACTTGCGATCTTTTCCGAAAATTAGCGGGGTCATTCTCGGTACTTGTAGATACTTGCCTACCATCACCGTTCTTGCCTGCGTGCACAAGAACGGGTCAATTGTCGGCTCAGCGGACACCGGGTGGATATTCGCGCTCGGTCGGAGTTTGATTATTACACGGCACTCTGCCTTTCTCGTATCACACCTTCTCCGCCTTGTCCCCTTCGTCATACTCCTCCTCCTACTTGTATTTACACATTTCTCCCCAGGTACGCAAAAACTATACTTCATCTCATACCATGGAGTGACCTCAACCCGCTCAGTACCCTTGTCGATTTTTTGCACACCATTTCTTCCACCGCGCTTAATGGCAGTGCAGATCACCCTCAAGAGCGGGGACAAGGTCAAAGTCAACGGTAAAAATCAGCTTTCACGCTATTCCGTCCTCTCTTATCCATAGGAATGTTATACTGCAGATCACGTATATTGTTCCCCTCCTTGGTCGGTCCGAGATGGCACCCCTTACTCCGTGGCACGCATCATGGAGTTTCTCCCCCCGGAAGGAACCGCCAAAGGTAAAGGGAAGGGGAAAGAAACATATACCCGTGTTCGACTTGCCTGGTATTACCGTCCAAGCGACATCAGCGATCGACCGGTCGCAGACTCACGCCTTCTGTTGGCCGCCATATATTCGGAAGTGTGCGACATCAACCAGCTTCGATCAAAATGCTTTGTTATTCACAGGGATAAAATAACCGACCTCGCTGGATGGAAGAAACGCCCAGACAGATTTTATTTCAATCGACTATTCGACCCTTACATCAAGAAGGAATTTGAGGTCATCCAGGCAACGGATGTCCGAAATCGTACGTACCTTACAAGGTCACGTGTTTTCGACTGACCTCCATCCGTGCGCAGTCCCCGATCACATACGACAGGTCCTGCTCTCCAGATATGAGTATGTGGTCGCGGAGAAGGATGTTGTTCCGGACCTCACCGATACCATTCGTCTATGCGCGACATGCAGCCAGTGGTGCGCAAAGTAAGTGGCACTCCACAGTGTCACGCACGGATCTTATTGACTCCGTCCATTAATTCAGCCCCGATACGGTGGGATGTGATAGATGCAAAAAGTATTTTCACATGAGCTGCGTTCAGCCACCCCTCCTTGCGAAACCGTCGCGTGGATACGGTTGGACATGTGCGCCGTGTTCGAAACGGCACGAAGAAGAAGTCGACAGTCATGACGTTCGCCACCCGACGCCGGTGACGAAGCCCAAGTCGAACGCACCGGCGCCTCGGGGGCGCGGCCGGCCACGGAAGGACCGGAGCCTGGCCGAAAAGGAGGAAAACGTGGACATCAAGTACTTTAAAATGTGGCCTTTTCGATATTTCGGGTAAGTCTCCTTCCAGATGTGCGATTCCCCTAACTCAAGCATGCCGGCAACTACCAAGTCAGTACACCGTTGCAGAGGATACCCTTGGTAAGTGCGAGAATTCCCTTTTATGGACAAAGTTGTATATGGATCGTAGATCCCGACGACCTCATTTTCCCCCGTGCGGCCACCCGGGTCGGCCCGAAGTACCAGGCCGCGATCCCCCTTCTGAGCGCGATAGTCTCGCCGTCCAAAGACGTCCCCGATAGCGAACAAAGGGGCGGTGACAACACCGTGGAGGTACTCAGCCTTATCAACAACCTCTCTGATGAGGAAGGTGCGCACATATCGCCTGTCGTTAGGTAATTCCGACTCACTCCTAGCCAGTTTCCGAACGTAAGTCACTTGGCGTTTCGCTTGATTCTTTCCATTAAACACACACCCTCAAGTCGAGGAATGGAAGTCGGCGCTCACAAGAAAGACCGAGGATCTTCACAGCGTAGATTGGCTTACGGAGGCGTTACGCCGCTTCTCACAAGCGCATTTGATGAATAGGGGGTGGTCCACCGTGGACATGAGTATCCCTACTCGTGCGGAAAAGGTAACCTTCGTCCATCCACTTACTCTGACGGTTCTTGATCAAGCTCTATCCTGTAGTGGAAAAAAGGTGAAACTAGATATACCGACAGAGAATGGACCATGGAAGAGGTCGTCGCCTTTGAGGATGGTATTCTTCTTCATGGTCCAGAACTCCGAGCAGTCCGTGATGAAGTGGGTACACGGACGGTACCAGAGGCCGTCCGATTTTACGGTCACTGGAAAAAGTATGTCTTAAGTCTAGACCGCTGTTCTATCCTCTCATGCTTGATGTCAGCTCCAAGCTAAAGGAGGAACATATACGCGCTCGTGAACGTGCTGCAATCGTCAGAGAAAATGACAGAGAGGAGCCGGTCGTAGACGTGCCCATGTCTGATGATGAAGGATCTATCATCCGCGGACCAACCAAGGCAAACGCCAGTTGTGGTGCTTGTCGAACACGTGAATCCGACACCTGGTGGCGGGCTCCCAAGGGACTTGTCACCGACATCCTTTGTGAAACCTGCGGCACGAACTGGAGGAAATACGCTGACTTGAATGTTCGACCCGTACGCGAGGAGATCTTACCTCCTAGCAAGAGGAGTGTAGACAAACTTGAAGGGACTCCGTTGAGTGCTCCGATTGCCAAGCGGCTCAAGGTATGTTTTTTTTTCCCGCCGAGTAGTTCTCGTTGGATTGATTTCGTTCTTGAAAGACCTCTGTAGCGACGAATGGCACCCCCCCACCCACTGCACCCGCTGCACCCCAGTTACGTTGTCTGGCGTGCCAGAATACTGGGCCCATGGGTCGAGTCCTCAAGTGTAGCCAATGTTATTTCCGAGTACATGCGGGTAAATGTACCGTGGATCTGTGTGAACAACGAACACTCATACATTTGCCAAGGAGCATGCGGTGTCCCTGTAGACAAGCATGCCATAGAATCATGGCTATGTGATCTATGCGACAACGAGAAGACACAAGAAGCATCTTTGGTGCGTAACTGTTCTTTGGCGTATTTTTAGCCTCTATCTGACTTCGGGTTTGTAGAATACCGACTGCGTGCTCTGTCCACCGAGGAAATCGAAGATGTCAACGAAGGACGTGGATTCCTTCTTGCGTGCTGCGAAACCCACAGAAGGTCAAGCTTGGGTCCATGTTCTGTGTGCCGTATTCTCCCCGGAGGTCACGTTTTCTGATGTTACACGTCTACGGTTGGTAGAAGGTATTAGCACCATCCCTCGTGCCCGTTGGTCAACGGTATGTACTCCCCTCCAGATAACCGTGATGCTCGGTCTTACGTACTACAGCGGTGCACCTTGTGTGGTGAAGTTGGCGGTGCCGTCATTCGATGCAGCGATTGCATTCGAGAATACCATGCTTCGTGCGCTTGGAGGAATGGACACCGGTTTGGTTTCGAGATTCAACCTGCGAGTTGTTGTCTTGTTACCTTTCTTTGCCACGGTCACGCTAATACGACATACTTCCATCCAGGTCCGGAATCACCGTCGTGACGCCGTTGCAACCACGTTCAAAGGCGAGACGGGCAACATGGTCTCGATCGTGTGTTGCCAAGAACACGACGCAAGCAAACGCGTGCTGTTCGACATGTGCGAAACGGACGAAACTGGCGAGGTGATTTTGCTACACGTTTTTTATTTTTATTTTCTTCGCCGCTGACCATGCGCCCTTTTTGCTTTCACCCCACCTCGTTTCATTCTAGACCGCACTACAAGCATACTGCCGCACGTACAAACGCGCGTCCGTCTCCCAAGCCCACGCACTCCTCCGCAAAGCCCGTCGGCTGGACAGCCTCCTCCATCCGCACCGCGCTGACGCCCTCGACGGTGTGAGCGAACCAGATCACCAATGTGATCTTTGCACGACGCAGTATTCGCCTTGCTTTTATCGGAGCAGGTATTACCCCGACCGATGGCATTGCCACAAATGTCATTGGTCGTTGCAAGTCAAGGCGAGTGGGGACACGGGGTTGATCGAGGAGTGGTCGGATCTCGTGTCGCCCCGCGCGTCGCGGGCGATGCAAGAGTGAATGTGTCGTGGCTATTGCCATTCGTTCTGAGAATGTTTATTACGTACTTTTTCTTATCATGCCATCGGGTCGTCATACGTTCCTTTGAGTTAGCTCCCCCTGGACACTGTCGTTATGGTACATTTGCTTGTAAACTAGTTCGATTTGGAGAAAGAACGAAAGGTAAAGAAGTGAAGGATAAAAAAGAAAAGAAGACATAAAAGAAAGAGATATAGCACGATACAGACGTCAAATGGCAAAGGGTAGTACTGTGTCTATGAACAAAAGAAATGGAACCTAAACATCCAAATAAGCAAAGACTTAAATATCCGTGAGCGATTAAAAGGAGTGAGCTCGTTATCGAGTCCGACCACAAGGCTACGTCTTGACCCGTCTGTAATACAATACGTATGCGGGACGTCCCTGTAAGAGGGTGAGTAAGGTACGTGTCTGATACGGAGGAGCGAATGACGTACCACCACCTCCTTGGCATCTGTCGAGCTAATCCGACTGTCATCACAATAAAGCCATCCAGGCCGAGATGCGACAAACGCTGTATCTAAACGTACCACATGAGCCCAAACAACAGTTCCAACACCGGATCGACGAAGGAAAAGAAACACGCACAATGACCATTGCTCAGACTGCCAAAGTGGTTCGTGACGCCGTACAGATCGTACCTATACGGCGGCACCTGTACGCGCGGGTCATTGGCCATATTACTCGACGACGTTGGTTTCTCAGCGTTCTTGCGCACGTCCGGTGGGAGTGGAGGTGGCATGTAGCTGGTAAGATCGAGACTTTTAAGAGGGAAATCGACGATCGTTTCGATCTTGTCTGTGAAATGCCCCTTTACGGAGAAGCGCTTGAGGTGGATCAACAAGACGGGTGGTAATCGCGAGAGGGTAAGAATCTTGGAGGCACTGCGCAACGTTTTGCATTTTGGACAATGCCTGAAGCGGGTCAGGATTTTCTTACGAATAAGTAAACAACAATGTTACTTACCATGCCTCTGATTTCTCGAGTACCTCCTCCTTGACGAACGCGTCCAAACATGAATACAAAGAAGCTTTTGAGGGACCCTTGATGGAGGGTATCGGCAAGGATAGATACATGAACGAGTTATAGGTCGTCGAAGTCTGCAAAGTATGACACTTGTCAGTACGATGAAGTTCTGATGTGTCATCACTGACATGATGGCAAGTCAGACACTCCATCCTGTTCCGGAACTGTCCTTGGAAATAGTCCACGATTAGGCTGTCATTTCGCATCCTGTATATTTCCCACTCTTGCTCGCTTGCAACTTGTTGAGGGAGTTTTTCAAGTTCAGCTTCCCGTTCCGGAGATGGTTCGTTGTTAGGTTTTGTGAGTACGCGATTGAGGTCTTCGTGAAGAACATCCAGGAGGAACGTCAAAAACTCTTGCGAGTCATGCTGGTCTGAACCACCAAACTGTGCTGCATAAGTGCATATTGATTTCTATGCAAGGAGCGTAAGCAAATACCCGGCTAGATTGGTGAAAAGGTAAACGCACTCGGAACATGAAAGGGGTAAAGTGGGGAAGCTCTGAATGCGACATTTCGTAGAGGATCTGCGCAAATGCACCGGCCAACCTTCCTTTCGTTCCTAATGGATTCACCATATTCACCGCATTCTTCCACCGCCCATCTTAAACACAATCAGTGATTTCGTTGGATTCGGTTGAACAAGTGAACGGTACCGGCGAAGAATCTTGCGAAAGGTACCGTGGCGCTCAAACATTGGATTGTTGCGTTCATGTAACACGTATTGCCTAAATTCTTCAGCCCCGTTGTATTAATTTGCAAATCAGACCAATAGACAACTGGATAGTCGGACTGAATGGTTGGCGGTCTTGGACCTGCTTTGGACGTGTATGGTGACGAAACAGAGTACGGTGGCGAATGCTGGAGACGAGATCGCGAATCCTGACGCTCAGACACGGGGGTAGCCACGGGAGGGGGTGGCCGAATAACGTGGAGATCGGGGTAGTCAATGGAGGTTGGACGATGAGTAAAGCCAGAACCGTTCATGTGATCACTCCGCCGCCTTGCCAACGGGGATGGGTTAATGGATGCTTGGGGAGGGAGCGGTACAGGGGCGAACGATGGAGGGGTTTGAGAGAAGGACGATGTGCTTGTTGTAGCGGGCGATGCTGAAGCGATTGAAGGGTATGTAATAGACGTTGAGCTTGTCGTATTGTTACCAAAAGAGTAGACCGTTGGCCGGGGTGATTGTGATATCTGCAGCTAAAAAGTCAAAGAACTACCACCAAAAATATCGGTAAATCTTACACTTTCAGATTGACTATGAGAATGTGATATAGATGGAGGTTTGGATATTGCTTGTCGACGAAGTAAAGATGCAGGACCATCCGGAATCGTATCGATTTCAGGAGTCTTCCCAGACAATCTTTGATTATCATCGGTTGTGAACACCATTTTCGAAACATTGGAATAGTGAGGACATACGAAGGAGATAACTCCGGATGTCGCTTCTCCGCCAACACGCCATTTACATGCGGTGAGCCGAACAACATCCGATTGCGCGACGAATCGGGAGTGGACGCGGAAGATAGTATCGCGCCTGAGGTACTACTGATGCCATTCTCGAGAATGCTGTTTGGTGAGGTTCGCGTCCCACCAGGAATTCCGCGGACGATTTCATCAGAAAACATTTTTTTCCACGCCTGAAACCCTCCTGCAAGTAACACGGGGGTATGACGCAGAAACTTCCTGTATGCACCGCTGAACACGGCTTGTACAAAGGCCGATAAAGGACCAGTAACGTCATATGTCTCTGAAGAAGCGTCATAAAGAACCACAAGGTCAAACTTGTCACGGTTTTGAAAAAGTACCCATTCTTCACGTGGTGCGACAGCTAGCGAGTCCTCAAGGCTAGCAGCTGTTACGCTACGCTTGTCATTAGTAGACAACATGTCAGTGTATGAATCCCAATTACCTTGGACGTGTAAGGACAAACGGCTCCAGGCATACTATAGCATCTGATTTGATATGTTCGTTATCAAAGTCTTCTCGCGTCCGTATGTCGACCATAAGGGTTTTGAGACCGGGTGCATCCAGGTATTCACGCAGGAGTTCGGGAATGATGGTATTTGACCCCGGAACTACTGGTTTTTCAGGTACAGGTGACGCCTTCGAAGAGAGTGAAGAGGATGCGAGAGTGTTGATCGACGGCTTTAATATGATTTCTGGAGAAGCTGGACGACTAATAAGGGCATTTATGGTTGGTGTTATTGGTGTACTTGATGGTCGTGGTCCAGGATCGATGGATAACGAAGGGAATTGTTTAAAATGAGGTGAATTGGGCAGGTCAACAGTCACGCCGTTCGGATGCGAGATAGACGACCGGTGGGTGGCGCTACTACTCCCTGTGGGTTCTGGGACTGGGACAGAAGGGAATCTGGATGCAAACTCGTCCAACTCGTATATGGATGGGAAAGCCTGTGAAAATTCGGCGACAGTAGAATGTGCAAGGGGAGGAGAGGATGACGCTGAGGATGTCGGCGAAGGAGGGCCCAGACTAGAGGGTGGGACGACCGCGTGAGGTGATGATGCTGTTGAGCTGTTGTTTGATGGTGGGATGATGGCGGAAACTGGATGGGGTGGTGCTGATGCAAAGGTTGGAGATAGTTTATGCGTGCGTATGGGCTCGGGAGATCTGAGCGGAATGGGGACAGGGGTGGAGGGTGCATGGGGGAATTCTCGGGAGGTATGCTTGGAGGTGTCGACGGCTAATCCAGCATCGTTCAACTTCTTGACACGATCGGCTATGGAAAGCCCAAGTTGTTTGCTTGGTCCTGGGTCGGTGTTATCATTGCTGGTGGGTTACGTGAATAGAGTTTGAGAGATATAAGCTGATAATACTCACATTGCAGATGATTTTTCCAGATCGGTCAACTTTGCTTCGATGGCTTGAACACGTTGCGTAAGGTTACTCCCATCGGTCTGATGATGCAAGCCTTAGCCACAAACGAGTCTGACGAGATAGAGATCATCAACCTTTTCAAAGTCGACAAATTCTTTGTACAAAACCCCATGCCGCCCAGGTTTGCTTTCAGCCGTGACCTCTGCACTCTGCATAAACAGGTGGGTTAACATTCCGGCCTTCAAAAATGCGCCAAGCGCCGCCTTCAATTCTCCCTGGTTCTCATAAATTCGAGCTTGCTGAGACTGCGTGCGTGCGGACTTGATGAGTGTAATGGCGGATACACCCTTGGCAGCCCTTCGGACATCCTCCTTTGCCTTTTCTTTGATTTCTGCGACCGTCAGATCGTTTATTGTGGTGAAAGAACCATTGTGCATTTCTGGCGGTGGTTTGTGGTCGTCTCTGGTATTGTCGGGAAGGCAAAAGTGAGACTTGTCACTGTGCGAAGATCCGAGTCCAGGTCCAGGAAATGTCGGGTGAAGTATGGCAACTCCAGGCATGAAAACAAGAACCAGATGAGCCAAGGGAAAGACCGAACTGCGAACGGACGAGGAGGAGGAGGGACGCGGGATTACGTAAAGCGCAGCTCAAACTGTCACGCTCTATGTGACCAATGTGACTTATTTCACGCACGTGACTCAACGCGTTCAACATTGACCTCGACGACGAGCACGACAAAAAATGCCAGAAAACGTTCATTGGGCGCTCGATGTCTCCGTGTCCGACTTTGGTTCAACATTCGACACGACCTCATCGTCGTGCACATCGACCTCGACCTTTCAATACATAAACTCACAGCTTGTCGCTCATGGATTCACCGCAAGTCCTGGTATGTCGCTCGAGGGTGTCTCCAACGAGAACATGGAACGTGTCACGAAATGTCTTCTTGCAATGCTCAGTCAACGAGTGGTATGTCAACCCGCACCGATCACGATCTACACCTCTGAACATGCGGTAGTCCGACATGTCGCGAGCAGAGGAATTGTCAACGAAATTACGAACGCTGTCGTATGACCATGAACGTCTCATGGGCATGCATCGCTCTTCCACAGAGACAGCACTGAATGCAGAACGTGAGGTAAACATGTACAAGTCGCGTCTTGCGTGAGTTATAGCAGAATGAGTGAACCGGTTAGACACTGCCGCTCACCAATGTGCTAGGACTGCTGCTCGTTCGCTACAATCATCAGAGTCAAATCATAAACAGACCACTGCGGAACTCCAGCGTACGAGAACATCACTCCAGGCTCTCCGTGCCACGCACGCAGCCGAACTCAAGAAGAAAGAGAAGGAGATCGAACGAATGGTAGACAAGTGGACCAAACTTGTTGACTCTCAAACAAAATCGTCCACACTCTCCCCAGGAATGGTAATTCAAGGGGCTAACGCTGAGGTCGCTTCAGGCATGGAACTACTCGGAAAGGGTAAAGGATACCTGGAAGTCGCTCTGGAGCATGCAGAAAGTTCAAGAACAGAACTTCTCGACGAGACGACCCGGCTTAGAAGACTGATACTCGTGTCCGCGAATCGCTTGCAGTCTCTTATACATCAAATACGTATATTGGCTTCCATAAAATCAGAAGAGGCAAGCTTCTTTCAGTGTTCCTCGACCGTGATAGTCTAACATGCAATAGCCTCCTTCCTTCGATCACGATGCCTTGTTCCCGCTTACCCCCATCAATGCGGCCGATGATAAAATTCTTTCACTCTTTGCTTCTGCAAACGATGCCATTTCCTTACTATCGAAACACCTCTCGGATAGGCCAATCCCCACCCAGGCTACAACTTCTGAACAACCCGCGGAAGCAGACTCTGAAGAATGTAAACGCTTCCAGGTCGTCATCGAGAAGCTTCAAACCGAACTTGGTGGGTTGGACATTAGTGACTACTACGTTTGCAATTGATAGTTTCCTCTTCCCCAGATGAAGCTAGGAAATTACACGAAACACACGCAACCGAAACACGTGAACTTCTCAATCAACTGGCAGCCCAAGAGATGCAAAGAGCCTCCATGGACAACTTGCTAATCACTTCCGAACACGATGCTGAACGTGACCGACTTGATCGCATCAAGAAAGAGCTCGAAGATGAACGCGAGAAGTTCACCCGAGCAGCCGTGAAGCTCGGCAAAGAGAAATCTGCCTTCGAGGCAAGGCTCGTCGATTTTCTTTTACTTTCCTCGTCTCTTATTTTCATATCCAGAGTGAAAGAATCAAATTCTTGGAAGAAAGGCGTTCGTGGCAAGTCCAGCAAATGCTTTCCGAGCATCATCCGGCCCTTACTCCGGAGGCACCACCTGCCAGCGCACCTCCTTCTCCCAGTTTAGCTGACTACCTTCCCGAGGTAAAGAAATCACCCCGCAAGTCCCCTCGCAAACAGAAGGTAGTGGGCAAATCGGGTAACAACCGTAAGACGCGTGTCTCCCGTCGTTCCTCCATCTTCTCCATTCCGCCCCCGACCAATGTTGAACCTGCGTACGAGACGGAGGTGATCCCCATCGTCGTTCCTGTGTCAAAACAATCAACGGATAATAAACCGTCCACCCTGACGAAATCAATCCTTCCAACTTCTTTCGTCCTCCCTCCCCCGTCACCCAGCACATCATTGCCTCCACCCGACTCATTGCTTGGACCCTCAGATAATCACACCCCCGAGAGCAACTCAGACCCCGCAGACGTCCCATCATCTCCACCATCTCCACCACAACCCCCACTTCCAAATCCCATTCCGATCATTGTCGAACCTGCCCCTGCCAGCGCCCCCATGCAAAAACCAGTCCCAGCCATACCCCACACGCCACCATCCTTCCGACGTCCGTTCCCCATGGCGAAACCCATGGCGCCTCATATGATGCACGCCTATTCGCCTGTAAAACCCAGCCCACTCAGTCGTATCCTCATGCTCGCCGAGTCTCCCGAGAGTCCAGAATCCGAACCGTTGGCCAAATCGAATGCGGATGGCGGACCCGCGACGCCGACGCGGTATTCTGTACCTGCTGTGCCGAGGCCAGTCTCGGCGCGGAACGACGACGACGACGACGACAGCCCACTCAGAGAAAAGAAAGCGGGACGGAATGTGCAGGTGAAAAAGCAAAAGCTGGACAAGGCGGATACGAAGAAGCGGCCGTCAAAAGAGAGGAGCAAGGTTAGGGAGGAGCCTGCTGTGCCCGCCCCTACGGCCAAATCCAAGACGATGGGTGCCGGAGAGAAAGAGAACCGGGATAAACCATCCCGTAGAGGCTCACCGCCCATATTAGGTGCTCCCCCGACGAGACAACCCAGTACTTCCACGAGCAAACCTGAAGCGGCGGCTAAATCCACGATGAAGGTGCCAGTAAAGTTACCAGTCGGGAGAGGTGGTGCAAGGAGAGTACCCGTCGGAAGTGCAGAGGCAGCGCCTTTACCGGGATGGCGGGGTTGATTTTTTCTTTTTGATCCGCTCATGTCCTTGTGGAGTGTGTAACTCTATGTAGAACAATCCATTGAAGCCCCCCGCCCCTCTGCTATGTAACCCAATCGTGCAAATGCTCGGCATGGGTTGTCCTACCGGTCCGCCTGGTCCGTTCCTAATCTGCAGTTTTAGATGCACACCAATCATCCTTCGCGGTGGCCGGGTTTGGGGCCGATGAGGTGCGTTGCAATTTTATGGGTAGGCGAGTACTTGGATCCGACTGTCTCAGGCTGTCGATGAAGTGATGAAGTGGTGAGGGGCCGAGTCACGGAATGATTACTTAAGTAATGAACCGTCGGACAACTCTCCCTCCTCAACACCGTCAACTATGTCAACGATCCCCAATCCTGTCTTATCCCCGTCCGGTCCTGCCGATGGCTCGCAGACAGGTGAGGGGCGGGCTTGATTGACAGTACATGTATTGTGCTTACAACTTTTAGACATAATTGTACAAGATACAGATAAACTTTTCGATCTTGTTTGTCATCCACAGCATAATACGCTCACGCTCCCCCACTAGGCATCATGACCGTGAGGGATCAAGAACGAACCGAAATAGTGGTCCAAGTGCGCAAGACCAGTCGATGGTGCGATTGTCCCCACATATCCATCTGGCCGGATGATCACAAGCGTAATCTGCTTCGGATCGATGCCGAATCTCCCATACGCCCGCCCGCCTTTACTGCCTGTTATGTCAGTATCGTCCAAAAGAACTCTACAACGGATCCATGGATCAGTCAACCAACGACAAAGGATGGGAAAGACAACACTTGCTTTGTCCAGTGGGGACGGAAAAACGCCGGGAGGAGCAAGTAATTTATATCGTCTTTCTTGCCCGCGGCGATGGTGATCGTGTCAAATACGGTCGCGACCTTCCCAGCAGGACTGTATTTATTGAGGAAACTCGACGGCTTGCCCAACTCTTCCACGAGTAAATTTAACTCGGTAACCCTCGTCTCGGTCAGATTTCCAACAAAGTACAACACTTTGAAGCGGACGTCGGCGGGAAGCAAATCTTGTATTTCAATCGGGCGCATGTCAGCAGCGCGAACAAAGATTTGTGGAAGCATTCTTTGTCCAATGACGAGATTGTCCGCGTCTTTCTGGTGCTTGGGATCCACAATCGCAGATGGAGCATAATGAACTCCGACACCGCTGGTAAATCCCCCGAACGTCTGGAATATCCTGTGAAACGGGTTGATGAGAAAAAGGTATCAGTGGTCATCCGGAGATACCATGTGCAATATACTCACTGTAGGAACTGTTCATGGGATACACCGTCCTCATCTTCTGCTGTCCTCGGCTTTCCGGAGAATAAAGCAGCAAATTGCTTATCAAAGCTTATGAGGTCCTGCGCGTATTTTCTGCGCTCGTGTTCGTACTGGGAAGAGGCAGATATAATAGGCGACTGAAAGATAGGCCACTTAAAACCTACGGTCTTTAAGAGTGACAGGTTAGACCATCCTCTGAGCACTTGTGCAAGCTTCCATGCTGAGCATTCATTCATTCATTCATTCAGTCACGCCCAACGATGTGGACGAGATACGCACCAAGATTGTGGGTATCGTTCATGCTGGCATTCATACCCTGACCTAAATCACAGAGACATGTTTACAGAATTCCAGATGAAAGAATAATATTCTCACCAGCTTTTGGGGAATGCGTATGGCACGCATCGCCGGCAATGAAAACGCGGTCCTTGATGGTGTAACTGGATGCGACACGCTGCCCGACTAGCAAGTAGCTCGTACGTTGAAACAGTCGTGAATGGGAAGCGACATACTGATGTAAATTGTCCACCATTCGACATCTTTCGGGTCGTCCAACTCGTATGGATGGAATATCTTCCTAGCGATCTACCGGGGACACAACAATCGTACGGCAAAATTCATTGCTCGCTCAGGAATCCTCACCGAAAGGAGTTTCTGTGGACTCATCCTGCTCTTGTCAATTCTTCCGGTCGACGGATCCACGACGTCCCTGTCCGTTAGTTGGATGTACAAACGGACTGTTTCGCCTTCACGGGGGATGACCATGGCCGACCCATTCGTTGAATGGATAGCAGTACGGTTACGAATATCCGGGAAGTTCGTTTCTGGTATGAAGTCGAGAACACCCCAGATGTAGTCTGGTCAAGGTGATTAGACACACAGCGGGATCACGGCACAAGTCCGGTCAGATTACCAGTTTGTTCGCCTTCCATATTAATTCCTAGAGTCTTTCTGACCCATGAATGCGCTCCTGCAGGTCAAATGTGGGTGCCAGATTCGCATGCAAGTGGAATACGACGCACCATCTGCCCCAACAACGAATTTGGCATGTACGAATTCCGTTTTGCTGTCGTCGTCGGTTACGTCCAAATGTTCTACAGTAACCTGTAGTGACCGTTGTTGGCGGATTCCAAGGTAAGCAATCAGCAGTCCGCTCACCTTCACTGGGTATGAGGATGGGTTTGACAGTTCTTTGGGGTCTTCTGAAATCTCAATGGCTGATGGACGTCTTGGGCGTTCGACTTCAACTCCATGGTTCCTCATAGAGTCAAGAAAAATAGCTTCTATTGCTCCCTGGTGGAGCGTGACCTAAACGACCATCAAGGAGTTAACACGGGGAAGGGACGCTTTAACAACAAGGGTTTTGCCTCAAATGGATAGCGTGCATTTGGTGCAGAGACATCAGGTGCACGTCCTGTACACTTGAGAACATATCGCTCAGACTCGAGAAACACATTAATATCGAAGATAGTTTACCTCGATTCCTCCATTGCGGCCAGGGTTGTAAAAAGCCTGGGGCCATCGCAGGCCGATTAGACACGCAAAATTTACGATCAAGCGATCCCCGACGTACACACATGTGCATCTGGTTTCCCTCTCGGAGCAAACGCTCGGCAAGTCCATAGCTCTATTGCGGATGTTCCACACGCGATTAAAGGCGTGGGGAATGTGATTGGACTATACCTGTAACACTTCTGTCGTCCTTGGTTGGATGCCATCTGCCTGACCAGCAGCGACCTTGTTGGGACTAGGACAGATAACAATCATGAGGTGTCGCTCGGGAGGACAGCCATGTCGAACGTAATCCATACCGTATGTCAATAATTCTAACATCTGTACCTGCCATTGCGAGCGCATTGGCACACATGACACCGGCAGGGCCAGCTCCAATAATCAAGACATCAACCCGACTCTCCAAAGGCATGCTGGATGGTGTTGGTGGAGGGTAAAAAAAGGACCTGAGTTAGCACACGGTCCCCTGGGGAAGGTGCCTATTTCAAGCTTTACGACGCGAGGCCGCGTGAGGTCCAGCGGGAATTGGTTGCCCCATTAACACCAATTCATGTGTGAATTGGCACCGCGTTGAGTTCATAGGGACAAACAAAGAGCAAATTACCATTTTGAAGCCAACTTGTTGTATTACCGCCGGGAACATGAGATTCCCCCCCCCACGCCAAGGTTGCTTGGTGGACCCACTGCAGAGATGTGCAATAACTGCCGTTCTGTTTGATAACGGAAGATCCTTCGTGCCGTGGTCGGGAGTTGTACATACATGTGAACACCACGCCACGTCCTACAGCGGGAGCCTCGTCAGGCGACCGAAACTTGCAAACAAGGCAACTTGCCAGCTGGAACGGGAATTCCCGACATGATGCACACCCCGATCTAAATTCCGAATAGCTGTACAAATTGGGCGCTAATCGATACAAAGTAGCGCCTCATGCCTACATATGTCTATCCTACCCATGATCCGGTCAGCGCCGTAGCATAATTCACGCTGTCTATCTGATGGAGGCTCCTTATGCCGAACTTGAAACCTTGTGGTCTTGAAAAATTCGGGACCCACGGGGATCACGATTCCTCTTTCACCGGATTTTAGGGGAACGTTTGAGGCACGTTGCAAGACATCCACCCCAATTCGATGCTCCCACGAAAACTGCTCTAGCCCATACTTCACGACCACAATTAGTCCATTTCCTTGTGTGCTGGTTTCGGACACGTCCCCGCGGAGGTAAACACGGACGCGTAACGCCTGAGACACGTCGCAAGACCCTAAAAGACACACCCACCCCAATTCAATGATGCTCCCACGAAAATCGCTCTAGCCCATACTTCAGAACCACAACCAATCTGCTTGTGTGCCTCCCCGCGGAGGTAAACATGGACGAATCCTGATTCTGATCCTCAAACATGATATCGATAGAAAAAAATCATTTGGGGGGTTGTTACTACCCATACACCCGAGCTCGTGGGATTGAAACATCAATGGCATCAGCTACTAGTAGACCCACACCAATTGTTATCGGATAAACCTACATGCTGTGCACTATTAGCTGAGAGCACGTGACTCTGGGTCACCTGTGTTCACTGGCAGGATTACAGACTGATGTATAATGTACAGAACTTGTGCTCAAACGGCATGTGATAGCTAAATCAAGTGTAAAATGAGTGGTGTAAAGTGTGCAAGGTTTACATGGAAAGACATACAGCATCCGAGTCCGTTACGCTCACATCGGCTACTAGTAATCGAGATTGCCGCAAACGCGTGTCTGGATCCACCGGACACCCTTGAAATTCTGATGCCAGGACGACAGCAACACCGTATCTTCTTGACTGCTCGATAAGATCAGTACATCAGTTGACAGTGGTGTACAATACACACAAATTACAAATTGTTTTTTCTAAGATTTCAAATAATCGGGCAGTACTGTAATTCAACAGGGACGGCCGTGTGTGCCAGTGCCAATGCAATGGCATCGCTCTGTGCCTTTTGCTCAAGAGTCACCTGGGCTCATGTTTGTGCTCGAGAAGAGCATCGTCCGAGTCGTGGGGACTGCCGCTTGTCGGGGCCAAGAGGTGCGACCGTGATTCCCCGATGGACTCAGTACAAGTGGTGCTTGTAAGTTTTTTCTGATTATAGATGCTTATCTCCACTGAGTCGGCTCGAAACTGTGGGTACTAGTTCGGCCGATACCGGTGGGAGTCTGCCCATCGGTTTTTTTGAACCCAGCGTGTACGCAGTGACCAGTGACGGATATGATATGTACTATTTCCTTGAACTTCTTGCTTCGCCAGTACTAATTCAATTCGAGCTGCCAGTCTTTTATCTATTGATTCTTTCGTCTGACTACTCGTGCCATGTATACATACGGATTGTGGTATCGATAGTATTCAGATCATAGTACATACTACATAACATAAAGAAATTCTTTGCGGTCATTCACAAGTACTATCTAAGTCATGCACCACTCGTCGGCAACCGTACTTCTACGAGAAACCTCCGTTCATACCTTCATGAATCGTACAAAATAGTCATCAATTTCGGTGACGCCGTCCAAAGGTGCAATCGTCCCAACATATCCGTCCGGTCGAACAACCACAATCGCGCCTTCATCGGCCACACCATAGTAGGCGTAGCCTCGTCCACCAACGGCGCCCGTAACGTCCGTATCATCAATCAAAACCCTGTGATGCGCATCAAAATAGGCGAGCCCTATATCATGTCCGCACTCACTTGGACCAATGCGATCTCAACAACAGCGGAACCTTTTGGAAATCAAATTCTTCCTTCTTTCCTTTGCTAACTGTGATGATATCAAACCTCGATTTTGAAGGCTTGCTCGAGGCATATTTCGTCCAGAAGCTTTCCGGTCGCTTCAAGTCCTTCACCAAGGACGCGATCCTTTCTTGTTGCAAAGAATCATCGAGATCACCCGTGAACACGATGAGCTTGTAGCGGAAGTCGGACGGAAGCAGGTCCTGGAGCTCGTACGGCCATGCATCCGCTGCTCGAACAAATGTTTGTGGGGGAACACGTTCACCGATTACGAGGTTGGTAGCCAGAGATTGATGTGCGTCGACGACAGTGACAGATGGGGTATAGTGCACACCAATGCCGCTGGTGAACCCTCCAAAGGTTCGGAACGCCCTATCGGCCACGATCAGACGCGTTTAGATAACCCGCGACTTCACTCACTTTAGGAACTGTTCGTGAGAGACGCCACCAATGTTATCATCGCTCAAGGGTTTGCCCGAGAACAGAGTAGAAAATGTCTTGTCAAACGCAATAAGATCTTGCGCGTACTTGCGACGCTCCGTCTCGTACTAAGTGACCGTTATTTTATTAGGCACCTGCCGGATATACAACGACAACGACTCACGGTTGACAATAGGGACATATCCGCCCAACCACGTATCACGAGGGCGAGTTTCCAGGCTGCCGTTGACGTGAAATCATGCGCGGGGAATGACAGATCATGCCACGCTTACCAAGATTGTGTGTGTCATTCATGCTCGCGTTCATCCCCTGACCTAGAACAACGATCAGCCCAGTCAAAGTGACGTACAAACCACGCGGAGCAAATTACCTGCTTTAGGGGAGTGCGTGTGACATGCGTCTCCGGCAATAAACACACGGTTCTTGACGGAGTACTTGGACGCCACCCGTTGGCCAACTGATAGAAAATCAGGGTAACGAAAATAACAAAAGTCTGGGACAGATAGCAACTTACTGACATACAGTGTCCACCAGTTGATCCCATTCGTGGGGTTGAGTGAGAATGGACTGAGAGATTCTTGTGCGACCTGCGCCAAAATGTTAAACCGATACGTTCGTACTCGAGAGCAAAAATAGACCTTTAGTAATTGTTCAGGTCCCATCTTCTCCTTGTCGACCCTTCCTGTGTTCGGGTCTAGCACATCCTTGTCGGCAAGTTGCATGTAGATCCGGACTCGGTCAGCTTCACGAGGAACAAGTAGGCAGGAGCCATTTTTAGAATGGATAAGGCTCTTATTCCGAATGTCCGGGAAATCTGTATCCGGGACCATGTCCAAAACTCCCCAAACAAAGTCTGGCCGAGATAGTGAAACGCCGCAACACAATAATCCGAGCAAAACATTCTCACCACTCTGCTCGCCATCCATGTTTATGTTGAAGGTTTTTCTGACCCACGAATGGGCTCCTGTGGGTACGCGTGAGTTTTGGTGTCCGGGTGGAATTGGAGATTCGAACCATCTGCACCAAGCACGAACTTCGCACGCACGATTTCTTCGCGAGGCTCGCCGTCGGGCCCCCCTAGGTGTTCTAGTGTCACCTGAATTTCCATCAACGCGTGCGTTGGTGTGAATAGAAATGAGTCACCTTGACTGGATGCGAGGCAGGATCGGCAAGTTCTGCCTCATCAGATGATAGCTCTATAGCAGTGGGGATGGTCGACCGTTCGACTACAACACCAAAGGATTTCATGGAATCCAAAAATATGGCCTCGATTCCTCCTTGGTGGAGCGCAAGCTAAAAATCGTCTTGAGAACGGCCGGAATGCAAGTTCAGGTAGGACATACTTCGAAGGGATAACGAGCAGAAGGTGCGGTTATGTCCGGGCCACGACTTGACAGCTGCAGGATGCACGATGAGATGGATCAAAGCATAAGATTTATAGTGCTTACCCGAATGCCACCATCTGGGCCAGGGTCATAGAATGCCTGCAGCGCAGGAGGAGTTAGGCACCAACACTCGCATTCCAAGTTTACTCACAGCCATATGTACTTGACATCCTTCCCGCAGAAGACGTTCCGCGATTCCATAGCTCTGTGGGGATCGTTGTTCATGGAAGGTGGTATTTTGAGTCAAGTAACCGCACCTGGAAGACCTCGACGGTCCGAGGCGAAATGCCATCTGCTTGACCAGCGGCGACTTTTGCAGGGCTACGCAACAGATCGGTGAACAAGCGCCTAATTATAATATCGATCGCCTACCGTTTGTCCACAATCCTGACGTCCACCCGCGCATTGGCTAGAGCGTTGGCGCACATGAGCCCAGCTGGCCCGGCACCAATAATAAGAACATCCACTTCGGATTGACGAGGCGAAGACATTATAGTAATGAATGATGGAGTTGAGTCCACCAGTGTTTAGTACGTCTGTATAGATAGAATATTAGAGAGAGAGGACCCTTTATATATCTGCAGGCGAAGCCTCATTTGACGCGCGAAAAGGAGAGAACGATGAGCTGAGTAACAAACTCCAAAGAATTGCACATTAGCCGGGAACTCGAACCTTGGAAAGCGCGCAGCATCGCTCGATACAGGTTGGATTTCCCGCAGCACCCTCTCTTAAGTGTTCAGATGATGAGAATTGACAAGGACATTGTATCTAATTGATACATTTTAGTCTCATGCTGTTCTTTATTTCAGGTAGTCGATCACCGGGTTCAATGGACGAATTGGGGATGACTCACTTGGTTCACTTGTTTTCCCGCCACGTAGCATCTCCGTTCCGAAGAATCGGGATGGGCGCACGGAAGATAATCAAGATGGCATATTAATACTTTCGCCACATATTTTCCACGGTGACAGATCATCATCTGCTTATCTTAAAGCAGCCGTCGAAACGTACCCAATTTTTACCGAGTTGAACGTTCGTTGGAGAAGTAGTTGAGCCGTGGTCTGGATTCTGCATACAGATCCACATCTTTTCTTTTTATTTGCTGAATCAGCCCAAGTTTCCCCGAAGGAATTGAAACTGACCCGCTTGCAGTATGATCATGCATGTGCCAGTGGCCGAGATTGTTTCGAGAACCTGAAACTCTAGACCTCTGATGACAGCGGAAATTTACACTTACGTTATGTGACACTGCTTAATAACAAAACGAGTGGCCAAAGTCGCGTTACTCAGCTTGATGCCGAATAACAGTTCCATGCCCACTACGACGGCAATCTCCTTGACATGCAGCTGCGGAACCGAGTAGACGGAGAACTGCATCAACCGGCGGCGAAGAGCAACCGTACTGAAAATACTACATCGCCCTTCGATGCGCAGGAGCAAAGGTTTTTTGTTTTTGCGGCCGGACGTGAAACCAGAAGGGTGATCTTGAGATCGACGGTGACTCCGCTCGAGCATTCAAGTTAGGTACGGATATCATAATCACTGATATTCAAGTTCCTCTCACTGGCAACGCGAGGGAAACAACGAGAGAACTCGGTTTGTTCAGCAAAGAATGATGCTCTCCAGAAGCAGGAGATTCATTCGGAGACATGTAGTAGGTGCCTTCCTCGGACACAGGCTGCGGCCACCGTTTGTATTCGACACACACAGCCCAAGTGATGCTGCCACGGAGAACTCCTCGGGTCAACATTCGGGTGTAGCCTTCACGCTGGCGCCGCAGTGAATGCCAGTGAATCAGGCGGTGAAACAGATTGTCACAGATTAGAACAAGCAGTGCCAGGTTACAGGTATACACTAGTACAGTCAGTACATCGCAAAGTAAATAAGAAAAAGAAGAAATTTGATAGGAATACATTTCCTCCATTGACATTGTTGTTGAAACCTCAGACTGGAAAAAACGAACACTATGAGCTTTTTTGAATCCGAGAGCCAAACCGCTTACATTTTCCATATATCCTCTTCATACCCACTTCAAACCTCGCTATTCAAGACACATTGGGCGTACTCAGCCTGCTCAATGCCTTCTTTTGTGAGCAAAATATCTCGAACCTGAGAACATATTTATATTTAGGCAGACACGGGCGATTCGAACTTACTTCTACAGGGGGATTAAGGCCGAATGCTTCCGCTCGTTCCCATCGCTCCAGCCTTGTCATTCCAATACATGGACCAAATTCGTACGACCTAGAACTACCGTGAGCGCAGAAAGTCAAACTCGGCGAATAACCTCACATGTCGAAGAAACGAAGCATCTGATGTATCCTATTCTGGCCCTCCGCATGGACTATAAATTTAAACGGAGTGAATTCTCTTTATTCACCGTGAGTTGTGCATGCTCACTAGGGGGAATATATCCCATCTTTAATCTAACTTCATTGTGGTATTTGCGATAACGCCCGGCTTTGTCTTCGACATCTAGATGCCCCCTCTCTATCACCGCTGGGGAAGGTTTCTGTTTCTCAGAGTGTGAGGACTGGGAGAGTGCTTGCTTCGTAGTAGTCCCAGAAGACGACTGGCCCTTCGCACTCGCACGCGTTCGCTTAGCCGGTACAGTGATCTCCGCTGTAGCTGCATCCTCTTCGTCGGATGATATCTCAAAGGACTCGTTGGTCTTTGCATGACTCTTAACTGTCTCTAGCTGCCTCTTTTCTGCGGCCGGAGCTCTCTTTTGCGACTTTCCACTAGCAACAGAATTGGTCCGTTTGGCACTTGCGAACGAAAGAGTACCTTGCTTCAAGTTTGGCATGTCGAAAGCTTGGGCGATCTTACTCGCAGCTGAAGAAGATGGGTGGAAAGAAACAAGAGTGATAGCTTGGGAGAATAACGACAGGGGCTTGTACAGCCACATCTGAATCAATATCACGTGCTTGCAAAAGGAATGTACATGCGCCCTCATCCAACACGATACAAGGGTACGACTATCATCGAGTCTCTTGAAACATAAAATCGTCCGAAGTGTGAGTGTGGAAGCGGAAGCCTCCGCCTCCGCCAAACGGTCCACCACCACCTTGAAACTGCGCGAATATGTCCGCTATATCGGCCGGATTCACACCTCCGAATGGTCCACCCATTCCGCCGGTGCCGAAACCGCTCTGCCCGTCTTCATCTTCCCCAGAGTCGTACCGTTCTCGCCGTTGGGGATCTGAGAGTACAGCATGTGCCTCGACGACGAGCTTGAACTTCTCCTCGTCACCGCCCTGCATGGCACGAAGGAATGAGCGCACATAACCAGAGTGGGGGCTATGAGGTAGTGACCTTATCTGGGTGATGCTTCAGACTTTCCCGACGGTATGCCTTTTTGATGTCCGCGTCTGAGCAATCTCTTGCAACACCTGAAAACGACATTAGAGAGACTACGTACGAAGTAGGGTAGACCAACCAAGAATTTTGTAATAATCCTTCGTCTTACTCCGTTTGAGGGCAGCCTCGGCTTTCTTGAGCTCAGCCCTAAGAGACCTGAGATCTGCGTCCGCATTCTCAAATTCGGCCTGTTCGATGGAAGACTTGAAGTCGGCTACTGCAGCGTCGAGTTTCTCGAGGTGAAGATTGATCCGGGCACGAGTGCGTAGTGCTTTGAAGGACGTCGGAAAGAGAGCGAGGGAAGCTTCAGTATCTACCAAAGCTTCATCGTACAATTCAAGCTACGCTCAAGATCGTAAGAGATGCGAGATATATCATTATATTGAAAATGTCTGGCACCTTTACCAGTGCAGTGGCACGGTTTGATAGTAGGGTAGCACGGATCTGCCCACCCTTGCCCTCCTCCTCTGCCTCACCTATGCGCTGTTGAGAAAAAGAAATCAGTGTGACCATCAGAATCGTAGGTGTGTTACACACCTGCAAACATTCCGCATAGAGTGTAACCGCCTCATGCAGTTTACCCCTCTTAAAGGCGCCGTTACCCTCTTCTTTTAACCGCTCGACGTCTTTTACACGCTTCCGTAGTCGTGAAGCAACATCATGTTCGGGGTCCAGCCGGAGTGCTGATGCAACGTGTTGAAGAGCTTGTGGCAACTTGCCAGAAAGGAATAGCACTAGCCCACGCACGGTAAGAATTTCGGGGGAGTTGGGATCAAGTCTCATAGCATCACTATGGACCATGTCAGGGTTTGTGATAATGTCTCACCACTTCACTTACTTTGCAGCGATGTTGGCGGCATCCCAATTACCGCGTGCAAGTTCCAGCTCGACTCTCCATAAGCGCCATTGTGTGGGTACCTCGCCACTTTCACCTTCTATGCTTTGTAGGCACTTGTCCAAGGCTAGTCGAGCCATTCCCCACTCTTTCCTGCGTTTCGCACCGTCAAAGTTACGTAAGTGGGCTTCAAGCTCGAGGACCTTCTCCTGAAGTTGCAGTGCGGCAGGGTTAGTGGATTCCAAAGTGATCACTCTACGTAAAGTCGTTAAAGCAGGTTCCGTCGAGCCCAAAGCAAGGTGACATCGCGCGAGCCGGATCAGGGTTTTTGATGAAGGTTCGGCTGATTGCAACGCGGCGGCCTGCTGACAATCAGCCAGTGCTAATCGGAAGCGTTTCAAGGCCATGTAAGATGCCGCACGGTTGGTGAGATAGGAAGGCTCAGTGGGCTTCATCTCTGGAGAGAAAACATGTCAATGATCACACAAGACTTGCCACTGAGATGGGGTGGACCTATTGCTTTGGTATATAGGTCGATAGCGTCACCGTACTGTTTTGATTTGAAGGAGACATTTCCTTGCTCCTTTATTTCGTCTGCGGTGGGGCCCGCAGGCTTCTCATGTGAAGGAGACTGGACCGATTGTGCTGACGAGGGGGAAAGGGGACTTGTTGGTTTTGACTGGACCCCTGGTTGGGTCTGAGTCCTGAAGGCACATAAACAGGAGTTAAAGTGAGCGAACGGTAAAGCAAGCGCACTTGATGGCGTTTGTCTGAGCTTGTTTCTTTGCCTGAGCCTTCTTTTTGTTGGTCATTTTTCTGGAAGCAAACCTGATTCTGCTAGCAAAGAAAGTTCGGAAAGCCTCCAGAATGTTGTGGTCGGGATCAAGGCGGACGAATGGCGGAACGTTCAGAGAAGACAAAGACAGATGGACCAGCAACTTAGCGCTACTAGGGTACCTTGAGCGATGGGCAAGTGATAGATTAACTTTCCAAAACAGGAATACAGTCACGTGCTCGGCATAACGTCCAGAAAAGGAAAATAGTTCCCGTACATTCTCTGTGATTGCACCTAACCTCGAATTGTCCAGTTCTGCACCGCGACCACGACGCCGCGCTGGACATTTCGTCGACCATCGAGCTCATCGTCGGGCTCGTTGCTCACATAGTTTTGATTTACAGGTTACCTCGTTCTGATGGCTTCTGCCAGTTTACCGCACTCGCAAGACTTGAGCGACAATATCGCTGCCCAGACGACGAGCAGAGGCTCGCAGTCACGTACAAATGATCATCAGCCCCAAGTAAGCGTAGGCAGGTCACCTTCTACGGTGTACATGCCTGCTACTTCTCCTCCCACCCCCGCACCATCACCTGGGCCGACCAGCTCCCTCTTCGCCGATGTCTTCCAACTCTCCAAGGCGCAGTCCATATCGTACGATCCCGCGAATCTGTCCCGTATCGAATTTGCAAACCTGATAGCGCTGGGCCCCATATCTCGTAAACGCTACCTCGTGTCTCTCCTTAACGACTGCACGCCTTCCGAGCTTCTGTTTATCTCACAAACTATTGCACCCATGCTCAGACGGGACTTCCTCGCGGAACTGCCTCCGGAGATTGCATTGCATATCCTTAGCTTTGTGGATGATCCAAAAACTCTGGCCAGAGCTAGTCAGGTTTCCAAACGATGGCATGATCTTGTTCAGGACGAATGGCTCTGGAAATCGATGTGCGGGACGTATCGTTTTAATATGGAGATTGATAACGCCGAGGAGACCGAATCCGACGGCGAGATCGTCGAGGAATCCTCCAAAGAGACGGATTCATTCCCACCTCATCCGATGGATCCGACCCTACAAACCCTCTCAGCGGAAGAAAGTCTGAAACGACAAGAGCAATCGCCTCTATCCTCATGGAGACGGACCTTTAGTGACAAGATGGCCAACAGCGCTTTGACGTCTTATCGGAAACATTTTCAATACTCCTACACTATCAGTGAGTGACGATCACATTTGCCGAACACATTACATGCTAACATCATATCGAGTGTCTAACATGCGAAGAGGGGGTCATCTTCTTCGTTCGCACCGCATGCCCATCGCGACACCTGACGGCGGTGTCGTTACCTCCGTAGCGTTGGACTCTGATCGCGTCGTTGTCGGTTGCGCCAATTCCAAGGTCCACATCTATAGCGCCAACACCGGCGTTTTATGTCGCACACTCACGGGACACGACCAGGGTGTGTGGACAGTACACCTCGTCAGTCGCGGTGGTTATTGTGACGAACCCGAAAACGATACCAAGGCATTTAGTGATGAGTCAGCGGGATCGTCATCTTCCAACTCACCCGATACTAACGGCTGCGTGCACCTGAAATATCGTCGTGCACTGGGTCTTGACATGCCGAAGAAAAGACGACCAAGAATGGCACAACGATCAGACAGTCCGGGGAAGCCGAGCGACTTGTGTTGTACTTCAGAAGGTTGGGGTCAACCCAATCCAATCGTTGTTAGTGCTGGCTGTGATAAGAGTCTGCGCGTCTGGGACGTAGTATCAGGGTATGATCCCTACGGTGTTTCAGTTCTTTCTGCTGCAGGCTGCTCACGACTTCCTATAGTCACTGTATCTATATTCTACGAGGCCACACCGCGACGATCAGGTGTGCTCGTGTTCTACACAACCGTCCAATTGCGGTTACTGGTTCTCGTGATACTACAGTTCGAGTTTGGGATATACAGAAAGGTCGAATGCTTCGGGTATTGCAAGGGCACTCGAATAGCGTCCGGTGCCTCGATGTCTGCGGTAATAGGGTAGTCAGTGGGAGTTACGACGCAAGTTGCCGAGTACGTTCATTGCCCCTGTATCTGTGCATTCTAATAAATATGACTCGTCAGATATGGAACATAGACACAGGGGAGTGTCTGCACGTCCTCGCTGGCCACGAGCAAGAAATCTATTCGGTCGCATTCGATGGTGTTCGTGTTGTTTCCGGAGGAATGGACACAACCGTCCGTGTATGGGATGCCTTGTCAGGGTCAGTTTATCCCATATACTGACTGTGCTTTACCTCGGAGACTTCAATGGTCATTACAGGCAATGCATCGCATTGTTGCAAGGCCACACGGCGCTCGTGTGTCAATTACAACTCTGCCCTACCACTGGCCTCCTCGCTACTGGTGGGTCCGACGGACGAGTCATTACATTCGATCTGCACAACTACACATCCTTGCAACGTATCCCCGCCCACGATTCTTCTGTCACGTCTCTTCAGTTCGATTCGAACTTCCTCATCACCGGCGGTAATGATGGACGGGTACGGATTTACGAAGTTCAGAGCGGGGCGTCTGTCAGAGACTTGAGCGAACGATGTGAGAGCGTGTGGAAGGTGGCTTGCAAAGGGGGGACGTGTGCGATCATGTGTAAGAGGTCAGGGAAGATGGTGATCGAGATCTGGACGTTTAGGCCGAGGACGCTGTATCTTTGAGATGTAGAACTACCGATAAGGATATTCACGCATGTGCTGTGTGGTTTTTATAGACTATATACTGTTTGGATTAGCGAGTATGTATGTATGTATGTATGATTGATCTTCGGGTGGTTGGCTTGTTACGATTTAGTTGTATACTTTGACCTGCTGGCAACTGACAGTGCATTTGAGGCTCATCCACTCGAATTGACGAGCATGTATGTCCAGTGACACATCCACCTGCTCTCCTCGCCTACAAGGGATGTGAAAAAACGGTTTCCTGCCTCGTTACCTACTGCCGCATCCACCCAAATCCAGCCTAATGCGCCTCCACCCAGATCCCAATAGTGATCATCGGAGACCAAACCCACGTCGCCTTGACCCTCGCTAAAATCCAGCTTCTCCGTCAGCGCTCGAAAGACCAGCATTCCAAGACCCTGGCGTTGGTATTTCGAGTCCACGCGCAACGCCCCGATACTCCCATCCGAATGCATCAACGCACACGCAACAGGCTCTCCCCCATCTGCCCGAGACCGGATGCACACCGAGTACGGCGCCCGCGACAAGACGTACGCTTCAGAACGCGGAATTGACGAGGCACCACGTACAAATGGTACATCAGCCGCCCGGATCTCGGAGGAGAATAGTTGTACCTCCGCCTCCGAGCCATCACGGTTGCAGCTGCTCTCGAGTTGTAGCACCGCTCGACGGTTCACCGTCTCGCCGTAGGCAGTCCGGAACGTGCCCCGCGGAAAGGCGTACCGGACGGTGGGATTTTGATATGTAGACATGGTGGCGAGGACGGGTGCCCACTTTGCATGGACGCCACCAATGACGATCATAGATGGATCGGTGTCGATGGGTAACCTTGGCCCTGATTCGCCGAGGGCGACGATGGCAGAATCGTATGTAGGACGCGCCTCGCTGGCCATATCCCGCAGACGCTCAAATACCTGCCGAACGTGTGTCTCCTCTTCCGTATTAACAGGTGGGTCGGAGGGCGCGCGCGAGTCACCGGAACAAAAAAAGTAGAATTGATGGCTCGAATAGGATTGAAAGGTGACGATCGAGAACAACGCGGGAAGGTCGGTGGTCGAAATGGCATCAGAATGAAGGGGCATAGTGGACCAGAGCGAGACTTTGGATGGGTCAATGTCTCGTAGCGTGCTGGGGCGAGGACCTGTATTAAGGATGGATCCCAGGATTTGGAGGCTGTAAGGTACATGTGGAGTGAGCAGTTTGATGAGCACTGTCAAGGTATTGCGAGAGTTGGTGCTCAGATCAATGCGATGAAGCTGCAGACTCATCGTGTCACAAGATCGGATGAAGGGCGATGTAAGTGCCAGTGTATCTATGTTACATACCCTATTGGTGTACCGACATCTATTTCAACAGAAAGCGACAAGAGCTACTTCAGCCACGCCGGCCATACTATGGCATGCGCAAATATTCAATCCAATGTCCCATAGTATCCACAGCAATAACGAAAAAACTACGACAGAGAGAAAAACTAATAATCATAAGAGTCCATCATGATAGTAACCTATCCGCATCAATGCGGTTGAATTTAACGCGATAAAGACCGGGAAGATTGAAGCGTCAACGTTGCTGTTATGGTTGACAATTCGAATACGTTCACGTCCCGGTCACGGATCAGTCTCCGCGCATTAAGCCTATCTGAACATCAAAATCCACGCCACGTCAAGTCATAGACGTTCCTGCGGACTCACACAGCTAGCATGGAATTCACATAGCCTGCACGCAAAGAGAGTCAGCATTGTATTGTCCCTCACATGGAAGATGACACTTGCTCCGACTAAACACCAGGCCAGCTGCAGCTACCCATAAGTTGCTTCCTTGGACAAGATACTTTGTTCATTTGTCAGTAACTGGTGTGAAACTACCGACTCTATACGCTTACCACAATACTCATAATGATCGCCACCGTGCTGAACAAAACATAATAAACAAACGAATAACAAGACGGAAGATGGGGCAGGCTCACCAAGTACATGCGCCTGTATTGATACAAACAAGAGCTATATCCTGGATCATACTACGTTGCCTCCGAAATCCTGATCTCCACATGTATTTGAAGACGGTGGATGTAATAAGTAAATCACATAGTGTGTTCGTCAAAGCGCAGGGAAGTATTAACTATGAGTGAGATCAGCAGACACATCAATACAACACACGGAGCTCACTGGGGACGTGAGTACATAGGTAATGGTTTTAAATCGAACACTACAAAAAAGTTGCTTCAACCTTCGTCGGCATGGGCAGAGTGAACAGACATGTCAATAAAATACCCTGGGTAAGGGACAGATTAGTTATTTCCGTGTCAGTCCGTCAAAGGACATACATGTGCCAAAGGCTGGTAAGGTTGGCAAGTCAGGAGGGCACGCTGCTTCAACATCAGAGATGAATTTACCATATCCTAAAATTGCTGTGGCAAACTGCAAGAAAGTAATGAGATCTCGATAGAGATACGCATAAGTTAGAACCGACAACAACAAAAGTGAGAGGTTTGTTCCTCCCACTGACTGTCAGGACATCAATAAGTACGGGTGTGAGAGGTCAACGACGGCTCACTCGTCCATATACGGCGGCAGTAAAAGCTGACCAAGGGCCCTAATTAGTGCGCTGTACGAAGTTAAATGCTGATACAAACCATTCCACAACAAAGATAAGGTAGTACTGGTGATCCGATTTAAGCACAAAACTGAAAGAATTGCACAGTAGCTCACACTGAACCATATCACAGCCTCCAGTCAAGATTAATAAGTTGGCGAAGAGTGTCCATTGGTAATGCTTACATAAGAACCCCTACATGCCACATGAATAAGGTCGACTCGTCTTGGGATCTAAGGCTTACCAAGCTATTTTATGTTCGCAACTCCACGAGTGATTTCGATGGCACAACACGAGCCTTGCCCAAACAAGTTGAGTACTCCCAATAGCATGAGCGGTGTCTACTATGCTGGCAGAATGCACAGTGGAAGGTGCACGAGGAAACGCACAGAAACACAACCTACAACACCATAAAAACCTAAGCAAAACATGTCAGATATGTAGTGAAGGGAAATCCAGAAGCGCATACCCATGCTTTGATTAGCCAAGGATCACCCGGAAACCAATATGTGTAGCAGATTGACTGGCCCAGTGTCACACCGTACAAACTACTAAAACATCGGACTCTGAGCAATGCCAGCGAGGTGAACTGCACGTACAAAATAGAAACTGTATACCCTATTGGATTGGTAAGCTCCAAATATCGGAGATCTGCACTGATTTCTTTACCTATCAGCTCTGGTGCCCACACCACCGCACTATTCGAGGTCATGGCTAAAAAAGCACTGACTGGGTGCCGAAGGTTGTGACCTATATAAGTGACTGTTATAATACCGACCGTCGGAATCACTTGGATTAGGCGACATCATGGGGCGCTAGAGTGGCGTTGACATGTTCTAGCACATACCATTAACAACAGGCGATTATGATATCGCGTCAAAAATTTCATTTAATTATGCGCCAATAGGTGCCAACTGAAACGTCTAGTGCTATGCAATTAATATTAGTGAGGCGTGTTCTCAGCGGAAATCAATTTCGTGACGTCCCTTCTGACGTCCCTGTTGTCCCACAGCTATTTTCTAGTTCTTCCTCTTCTCTTCTCAAACGCGCAGTAGCAGCTTCCAATGCTCGACGTCGTCTATCCTCAGCTGAATCATCCAGGGGTATTCCATTCCAACCAAGGACATGAATCGATGCTTCAGCTTCTTCGTTTGGCGAGGGCTCGTAGACGTCCCCCAAATCAGCCAAGTAATGCGTTCCACGTTTTTCCGCAGCTTCGAACTCGGCAACCTCCCTGTTGAGCTGCGAATTGAGTTCTTTGAACTGGTGTTATATTGAACCGGACAAAAATCAATTCCGACGGCAGTTGAGAAGAGACAAGTAAACTCACATCATTATTGTGATCACCCCAAACATTGTGTGTCAGCTCATGACAGAGCACACGACGGACCTCTAGGTACGGCCTGAATCCATCATACGCATCCGTGCGTATGCGCAGTTTAATGGATAGTCCCGCACCGACATTGAGCCCCAGTAAATGTGGCTGCTCGTGGGGAGCGAGCTCGGTCAGCACGCCGACAGAAAATTTATGTTTCTGCATGATGTGTCGAATTGCGGGGTCATTTGACAACTTGGTTAATCGTTCGAGTGCTGTCTCTGGCTTTGGCAGGTGGCTCAGCGGCTCGATCTTGTGGAAGACATATAGGGTCGAGGCGACAGTTAGAGAACCGGTAGAGCGAACCTACAATATTCGAGATAAAATCCAATGTTCATTCGGTGTGCATAATAGCACACACCTTTACTTGTGGTTTAAGAGCCCGTTCGCGCAGGATCCTCTCTCTCCGTTGGTGTTCGGAGTCGGTCACGTTGAGAGAATTTATTTCCTGTGCAGTCGATCCTAGCATCTGTATTCTTATCCCATCCCTGAGACCAATCTGGGCTAATGTAACGCTATCTGCGTGCTGAACTTTCTTTCCTCGAAACAGAAGTTTCTGAAAGGACGGGGGTACCGATGTTAGCTCTTCTAGATGGGCTTCTAAGCGTGTCAGGGGTGCATTGGTTGGCAATGAGACCTCGTGTGTTATGCCGCGAAAATTAACTGAGAATGATATGCTTTCTGAAGTCGCTGAAGACATGATTGTCGTAGGATAAGATGCGTATGACTGAGTAAGCGAGCAAGTGACGCGTCCCGCAATGAAGCGACAAATCAGACAAGCCAGAGGACGACCCACGTGACCTCCTTGCATTCTATTCCATTGAATATGCAGACTTCAAGTTTGAGTGATGCTGAGATAGAGGAGATCTTGAATGTCACTGCTCAGTCGATTGCCAGGTACTGCGGGCTCACAAACGACCCTTCCAATCCGGACGTCCGATCTGAAGAGTGCAGAGGCATAGATCTCGGTCGACAGGTGCGTCTACGGCCCCACCAGCAGAATATGTCCTCAATGACTCCATGATACAGCTTGGCCTCTTACAGAAGTGGCCTCTTCCTCAGGCAAATGCGCTTTACAGGTGAGCAAAAGTACCAGACGTCACATCTGACTTCTGTAAACATTGATCACTAAAACAGTGAATTCTCCGCAAAATATCTTCCTGCACTGGTCGCCAAGTATAAGGCATACACGACTCCGTGCAATATAGCGGTGACCATGATAAATGTCATTTGTCATCTGTAAGCACGCAACTCCCCTTGTTATGACTTATCAAATAATACACTCATAGTCCCTACTTCGTTCGATATCAAAGGACACCTGCGGCGTCCGACTTGGTGGTATTGCAAGCCACTCGGATGGCTAATGCAGTGGATGATCCTTCCGAACGAGCCATTAGTGACACGTGTCAGTTCTTTTCAACACTTCTCGCCCTTCAGGGGACTACTGCAGTGCCCGAACATATCAAAAAAATGCTTATCCCAAAACTCAACACGTGGCGTCGTCGGTACAAAGGACAGTTTCCGGGAGAGACTTCTGATCGTTGCTATCAATCCTTAAAAGGAACATTGTATGTGAGTTTCACTCGCGGAAATATTCGGGGCTAATGCCCCGAAGTGAGATGATCGCGATGTCCAAAGCGATGAAAGGCGTGCTCGAACAGCCTTTGGACCAATGTGGCGCTCAGGGATGTGCTCGTCGTAATTCCGCCGGTTCGGAGCTCATGCGGTGTGGTAGGCAAGTGACATCTTAGCCAAGTAAGAATGCTGCAATGCTGACCTATCACGGGAATCTCTCTAGGTGCAAGTCGGCAGTATACGTAAGATAGCACTCTCTGCTCCAAGAATGTGACTGACCACGTGTT
Organism: Hemileccinum rubropunctum; assembly: GCA_038089535.1. NCBI lineage: Eukaryota > Fungi > Basidiomycota > Agaricomycetes > Boletales > Boletaceae > Hemileccinum > Hemileccinum rubropunctum. Next base: position 84,629 of record JBBPLC010000003.1, on the reverse strand, counting down.
TAGTGCGGAGCAACCCACCAGAGGCAACACTGGGGAGAGCACAAAAACGTGTGCTATGTCGCAACCTTCTGAATGCCCACAAGCATACCCAGTGAAGTTTTGTCATTGTATGATCGTTGTAAATGCATGGTTTATGGTGCACCGTGCGTAGTACTATGTGAGTAATGTTTGACTTGTACCTGTACCCGCCTGTTGTGCTTCTCATCCATGTAAAATAACCTCGGCGAATTGAATATTTCAGTGAGCTGTTAGCATATTCAGAATCCATGAAGCAGCGCTAGGCAGCACCTGGCCCAATTAACCAATCTCTCTATTCGTTGTTTTTGGCAAGACTCTGAGGTAATCAATACGTCATTCACACCCGGATCGATGCGTTTTGCTGTCCAACATCTCTACAGCATTACTAGGTACCAATTACATGGGGACAATATGTAGCCTGAGGCCTAGGATTCATGCGTTACCGGTATGGTTGTCATCTCAACAACATTCGCGTCCCGGTCACGGAGTATTCTTCGCGCATTGAGCCTGTTCGAACAAAAAGTTCACATGTATGTGAGCGTAGCTATAAAACGAGGTCATGGAGACTTACACAGCCAACATGGAATTCACATAGACTACACGAACAATTAGCACTGTACTACCTCTTATATGACAGAAGGCACTTGCTCCGGCTGACCACGGGGGCTGCTGCTGCTACCCAATAGCTGTGGCCTTGAATGAGAACCTTTGTGCGTCACATCAGGAACCTGCAACGTGACGACTCTCAACATACCAGGGAACCAGTAATGAATAATACTGTGCTGAACAAGCCGTGACAATCAAATGTATAACAGAGGAGAAGGTGGGCTTACAAAGTAACTGCGCCTGCAGAGAGACAAACACGAGCCAAATCCCGGATTACACTTCGACGCCGCCGGAAACCAGATTTCCACATATATTTGAAAACGGCACCGGCGATGAGAAGGTCGCATACAATAGTCGCAATAGAATAGGGCAGTATCAGCTGTGAAGTGATGCAAAGCAATTAGCGAACACGTCACTACGACAAGTGGACCTCACCGGAGACGAGTACAAATAATCAAGGGTTCGAAACCGAGCGCTACAAAAAAGATGGCTTCAGCTTCCGTCGACATACCTAAAGAATTCACAGACAGTTCGATGAAGAACCCTGCATGGCGTGAGATGCATTCAGTTATTCCCGGGTCAGCTGAATCAATGTACACACACGTGCCAAAGGCTAGTAAAGTTGGCAAGTCAGACGAGGCTCACTACTTCGATGACAGAGACAGATTTACCATATCCCAAAACCGCAGTGACGAACTGCAGGACAGTAGTCAGACCTTGAAACTCGTATCCTGATAGCTGGGACTGACAATGACAAGAGTGAGATACTTGTTTTTCTCGCTGACTGTAGGGACATTAACAAGCGTGCGGTGAGGACCTAACAGCAACGACTCACTCATCCACATGCGACGGCAGTAGAAGCTAACCAATAATTTCAGTGCGTTATACGACGCTAAGAGCTGCTACAAACCACTCCACGGCAAAGACGATATGGTACTGGAAAGCGAATGGTAAGCAGATAATCAAAATTTGAAGTATCTCGCGGGAGCTCACAGAGAAGCACACCACGACCTCCAATTGTGATTACAAGGAAGTATGATAGAGCATTCCATTAGCAACGAACCACTTACATATCCACCCCTACAAGCTACGTCAATACGAGCCGACTGTATGATGTGGGGCTTACCAATGCATTTCATGCCTGCAACTCCACGAGTGGTTTCGATGACAAGACACGAGCAACGCCCAAATGAAATGAGTGCTCCCAACAAATTGTACAGTGTCAGCTGCACTGGACAAGGAAATCGTGACGATGAGCGAAGATGTGCGCAGTAAAGCAACCTACATCACTGCGAGCACCTGCCAAAAAAACAGCTCAGATACATGCTGAAGAAAAACTCGAATGGGCGTACCGATGCTTTAGTAGACCGATGATCATGAGGGAACCAATGTTTGTAGCAAATCGACTGGCCTAATGTAACGCCGTACATTCTACCAAAGACATCAAGTTCAGGGCCCAGGGGAATACCAGTGTCGTCAGTCGTGCGCACGTACAAACCAACAATCGTGTATCCTGCACGAATCGGTGAGCATCCAGATATTGGGGATTCGCGGTGGCCTCTCTACCTATTAGCGCTGGGCGCAGTAACCCGAACAAATTACCGTCAGACATGGTCGCGACAAAACAAGGGCGATGCAGGGCTGCATGAGGAATGTTATTACCTGCTTTTATACTTGGTGCGAAGCTGCTACGATGGCGGTGCCTCACCTGCAAATAAGCCAATAAAATGGATCCAAAGCAACTTGCTTGAATGGTTTCGCCCCAATAATGACGTGATTCGGAGTCACGTAGCAAGTGGGTTCCCGTAAGAAAGGTGTGATTGTAGACCCTTAAGCCCTTACCACTATACAGTCGTTGGAACCGCCTTTCCCTTATTGGCGAAGCCATGGAGACATATACATTCATTCTTCGATTCCGCTTGGAAATCCTTTTTCCCTAACGAATTCAAGACAGGCGCGCACCTGACAGGCTGACCAAGATGGCCAAAAAATGATGCCTTGCAGAGATGTCGTTTCCCATGAGTTCTTTTCGAGGTCATGAGCAAGTAGCTGTGGGCTCAGTGTTCGGAACACCACGATCACAACTTGCAAGCCCTAGTTTCTCAGCGTATGAATATGACTTTTGGAATTCAAACGTTCATATTTCAAGATCATTTTGCTTTAAAACGCGTCCGACCTACAAAAGAAGATGGGAATGTGCAGATGTGCGGATGGCTGGAGTCGGTGCTCGCCGTCATCGCACTCTTATTCAATGGGCGACGTTCGCCGCGGTTCGCGTTCAATGCTGTTCATGACTCGGACAGAGTGCCGTTTGAACTTTGAATTTGTCGTTGAGGTTCCCGGTCTCTTAACAAAAAACAAACTGAACCCTTATTAACGTTTAGCCTGAAAGTCATCCACGCACCAGAAATAAGGACCTCCGGGGCTGATAACTAAATTGAGGCCATCAATAACGAGACGTTGAGAAGGCAACCAGTGGCGGAATTCGGAGTAGATGATTGCAAAAACTTCGGAGAAACCGATACATATGAATGGCAGGAGCTTGAATTGAGGGTCAAGTAAATGTTGCGTGTTGCTAGTGCAATTCTGGCATGCATGGTTGCCCATTAATGACTGGCCTGGACGTGTTCCCACTTCCACGAATACAGTGCTATCATGATACTCTAAATATTCAGGCAGGCCTAAAGTGAGACCGAGCAATCCGAGGGAGTCGGCGGGGCGGCGAGAGCCGGAGTGGAGTCTCGTCGATTCATCACTGATATACCCACAGGCAACTATGTGCTGAGCCATCCACATTTGGTCATAAGCCTTGTTGTGTCGTTCACAGCAGCAGGTCGTTCTCGACTTCGCCAGACCAACACAAGACAGACAACGAATTATTTACTCCTGGACTTGACGGCATCCATGCTGTTCCTGCTCCTGAGCAAGATAACGTCTTTGCTCGACCCGCTCGCTGTACGGAGCTGGGATGGGATTTGTCGGCCTCAGATTACTCTCATTGGTGGTGAAAGCGACGGGTTGGGTTGCGGTAGACGAAATAGGGATCGATGGCAGATTTCTTGGCTGTCATCGATACGGATATCTGTCAAGCCATCCAGGTGGGATCCATTGAGAACAGGGCTTTGAATTTGCTTATCAACATCACTGGGGTTCAAAGAAGAACTTGGTGGAGGACGTGTGAACCACATTGGAACCGCTCCCAAGATTTAGGACGGAGAATAAAGCAGTCAATAGCATTGAGGAGTTTGAGAGACTCAGCACATTACTAGTATGTCCCCATCGAATCAGCAGACGACCACGTTCTGATGAATATCGATCGTATATGAGACGCGCGGTGTGGCATCCTTTGGGCCGCTTCAAGTGCCTGATGGCCTGGGGGACTTACATACTATGATACAAGACAGTGGGGGTGGCGACCGTATGTAACAAGAAGGAGTGAGGCGCTCTGGATCCGACGTGAGCTTCATCGTGGGTGTTAAAGATAGTCGGACATAATCCGCGGGCCTTGTTAACTTTGAAACCCCAGCCCCGGTTGTTCAGAAAGTCTGGGATTTGGCCGGTTTGGGTGGAAGTTTGTATGTGAGTTTGTTGCCAAGTTTGGGTAGGTTTGTGCCGCGCGCGGCTGACGTTTGTCGGCGCCTGAATTTCAGAAATGCCCGTGGTAACGCAGGTCCTCTGCCATTCCTGCCGCCCCTCGTTCCCACCATTGAGTACTGACACCAACCATTCGTCGCCGCCATCCATTGTCTTGCTCTTTCCAGTCATACGTCTCCCCCATGTTGTCAGCCTCCTTGGGCGACGAGGAGCGGGAAGTGCGGCGGGCGGCGGGAGATAGCAGGAGGCAACATTTGACTCCCGCCATGTCAGCCGCGCACGGCAGTACCCTTACCCTGCCACAGAGGTTTCCGAAATTAAGGCGCCGACAAATGTCAGCCATGCGGCACGAACCCACCCAAACTGGACCCAAACCCACAGACAAACTTGCACCCAAACCGGCCATTTCAGGGACGCCCTCCGGTTGTTATCACTCATTCGACTGATGCATTACTTCTCCTCAGCACACATCGACCTCCCATCCCTTCTACCATCATCGTCAGTGCTCGAAAACGCTGCGATACATCATGATGGTGCCCACGGGAACCTCTACGCTTGACCCCACTCTGGAGGGTGCAGAGGCCAAGCAACCTTTTAGCGAGGTTGGCGTCGATCCGTACCTCGTGACCCTGGAACGCGAAGACAATCCCCAGTGCATGTCCGCTTTCAGGCGCTGGGCTGCTGTCCTTGTCATCAGCTCGGCTTCACTCTGTTCCACCTGTGCATCCTCCATGGTTTGTATTGTGAGCTTGTCCTAGCCAATCCTGTCGATAACTCTGTCAGGCCGCCTTTACAGAAACGGGGTCTTCTCAAACATTTCACGTACCACATGAAGTGACGATCCTTGCTATTAGTATGTATGTCACTGGGCTTGGTGCGGGTCCGCTCCTCGTCGGCCCCCTGTCTGAGCTATATGGTGCGCCATCACTCTCATATTTGAGAGCTTCCCACTAATTATATTGTGTCAAGGCCGAAATATCATATATCGAGTTTCATATATTCTTTTCTTCGTCTTCAGTTTTCCGGTAGCATTCGCTCCGGATGCCGGTGGGTGATAGTCAGGCTTTGACGTCGTAATCTTGTAATGAAAAAAATACAGGTGTATTTCTCTTCTTTAGGTTGATCACTGGTCTGTGCAGTTCTGCGTTCCTGAGTGTCGCCGGAGGTAGTGTCAGTGACATGTTTCCTGACTCCACTGTAGCAAGGTGAGTCTTGTATGTTTTGTTGACCCGCATTAATTTCTGCAGTCCAATGGCGGTTTACACCTTGTGAGTGAATTAGGTTTGCTCAAGATGTCGAACTCAACGGCAAGATAAGGGCGCCTTTCTTCGGTCCCGTAGCTGGTCCTTTGATTTCAGGGTATGTGTGATAAGACTTAAATGATTCGTTGTCTCGTGCCTTTTCTGACTTCTTTTAATAGATTCATCAATCAAGTGAGCCCGGCATAGATCCTTGGTGTCCTTTCTTAGTCAATCTCTGCATTGCCCAGAATTTGTCCTGGCGATGGACATACTGGTTTATGTTGTGCTGGATATTTACTGAAACCGTACTCCTCTTTCTGGTAAAGCATAGTGATCTCATTGGTACCAGTTACAATTGTTGACAGGGACTTCGAATTCTCTCTTTCAGTTTGTCCCAGAAACGTACGCTCCTGTCATATTGAAGAAGAAGGCAGCCAGGTGGCTAAACCAAACCCTCGGATCGAGCGTTTACTTACATCATTTCAGGCTACGTAAGGCCACGGGGGACGTTAGCTATCATGCACCGTTGGACAATGTTCAAGGGAGCCTAGCCAGGTCTATCATGATCAGCTGCTACCGGCCATTCCGTATGTTCTAAACTGTTTCATTATATCGGATCTTGATTCAGTGATCACAGAACTACTGTTGTTTGACAGAATGGCCCTTCTGTTGGACACATGGTATACAATCCATCCTGATCGATTTATGACGTCTGTTGAATCTCCTTGTCAAGGAACGCACTGCTTCTTGGTATTCTCTATCTGGCTTTTCAAGCATATCCAGTGATATTTGGAAGCGTACATCATTTCAATGACCAAATGACTGGTCTCACGTTCCTTGGAATAGGGGTAGGCGTGTTCGCTGCCATCTCCACGCAACCGTTCTGGAATAAGTACGCCTTTTCCTCTTAAATTTGTTGAAGTCATTCACGGTTTCCAGCCTTTTTGCCCGCGAAGCATTGAAACATGATGGTCACCCGCCACCGGAAGTCCGACTTATCATGGGTCAAGCTGGCGCCATCCTCGTTCCGATTGGTCTGTCATCGCCTTCCTGTAGGCTCTGTGCATGCTCTCACCCTGTTTTCAGGCCTCTTCTCATTCACATTTACCACATACCCACAAGTGCACTGGATCGCACCCATCATTGCCACCGTCCCATATGGCTCGGGCTTTTATTTTGTGTTCACATCAACGTTCACGTACCTAGTTACCGCTTACCGTCCGATCGCTGCATCCGCTATGGCAAGTAACACTGCTTTACGATGTGCCTTCGCGGTTGCGTTTCCGCTGTTCGCGGGTGCAATGTATGATCGCCTGGGGACAGTGGGGGCGAGTGCATTGTTGGCAGGACTTACAACTATTGCGGCACCGTTACCGTGCGTATGGTTGAGCTTGGGTTCCGTTTTGTTTCGCACTCCTCTGAGATACCACACTTTTTCTAGTTTTATCTTTTATCGCATCGGCGGGCAGTTGCGGATGAAATCAAAGTTTGCTGTACACTGAAAAACGTCACTGGCTCTGAGTCGTTCTCCATGTACCGAGTTTCCCCAGATTGAGTGTGCATTTATCAAGAATCTCGTCCAGGCAATCCAGGCCAATATTTAGAAGATTGTATTATCTGCTTACAGCACTTTGTAAATCTCTGCGGAAAATGCATCGCAAAAAGCTCGTCGGCTAAGGATTACTAAGGCAGGACCCTGAATGCATTGTCATGTATGTGGTTTGTGTGACATGCAGTGAGTCAAGTCACTTTGCTTGCACCATGTTGCCAACACTGGAGCCTGCTCAGGATGAAAAAGTCCACACATTCAATGTATCACTGACTGTTTACACTCTGCTCAAGTGGACTACTAGGAGTGTTCATAAAGTGGCCACTATAAAGGAAGAAAAGTCAGTCAAGGTCAAAGAGTTGCCCTTTGCTATCAATAAGGACAACTACATTGATTTTCTGACTGGTCTGCTTGAAAAACATGGACAGGAGTGGTGCAAGGTGTTGAAAAAATGTCACTTCCCATTCAAGTATGTGCTGCCAAAGTTGAAAAGGTCAGTTCTTTTTTTTTATCTTTTCCCCTGAGTCTAATGTGTACTAGTCAGCACTCTGGTGATGGAATGGATGTTGACAATGAGTCTGACTACAAAGAAATGGTACAAAAGATATGTGTGTTGTAAATTGCTGATGCATGGACAACGAGGATGTATTAGGTAATCACTTACCTTAGAAGTACGGAGTTTTTTCCTTCATCACACCTCAGTCTGGTACTATCATTCGAGACTGAGGTGAGACTATTTTTACTTAGACTTCTTTATCATTTTACTAATGATTCTTAGTAAACTCTGTACTCTCATTAGGTTTGTGAATATAGTCTGGTACTATCATTCAAGACTGAGTAAACTCTGTACTCTCATTAGACCCGGTCAAGCCCTCAGAACAAAAATGTGAACATGATGTCAGCAGTACAAAGAGATGAGACTGGGTGTTATAGTTCAGGACCTATATACTACGTTTTTCAACTTTTCTTCACTTTCGAACTTAATGCTTTCCTTTTCACATTCAAAGTCACATGACCAGTGCACGTGACCGTGAGACCCTTCACGTGACCTGAGGCCTAGTCTATGATGACATCATGCCTCATGTCTTTCATCTCCATCTTCTTTCACATGAGAATGCTTCTTTCTTCCCACACAGACTTCTCGCCATCCTCATGGTTACCTTGTGTTCACCTCATGCTCCCCTTCTCACACCGGCCTTTAACTATTTAGGACTCCAACGACCTACCCTAAACCCGTCGCTATTCACTATATAAACCTGCTCCCCTCTATTGTCTACTTTTCCCTAGTCCTATTCACTTGAATACTCTTCTACCATAGGGGCCTGTTCATTTGTCTACCACTCCTGTTCTTTACTTTTACCTTTCATCATTGAGCTCATGAATGACTCATTGATTCAATCGTATCTCTGCATTTGCCGTCTCATATGCATCATTAACACACACTTATTGTTCCTTGTGCTAAGTCTATGATATACTTGGGCACCATCAATTTCTTAGTTCTCAAGTATCACGTTCTCGTCCATGTCTGGCTCGACATTAGGACCCATCAAGTTCACACCATTGCTGAAGTCGCCCATAACCTAGATTAGGTGATGTGCTTAGTTGTTTAGTCGCATCCCATTTCACTGGGCCCATTGTGGATGCTAGTGTGGTATATACATTGCAATTGCACACTACTTGGGTTCTAATACTATGGATTCAGAGCTCAAAGGTTTCAGACATGGATACACATCTCATGTGATGGTGCCTCAAGCTTCAAACTTGTTACAAGAATGAATTTGAGGATGGGTACACATATGTTGGTCCAACAGGACTGGTTATGCTTATGCCAAGTTTGATGATGGACTAGTGTTGTGCACTGGTAAGTTTTTTTCATTGCTGCATCAGAAGAACACTCTAACACTTTTTGGATACAGGATGAAGGGCATGCTATGCAAAGTACTCTGCCAAATATTGAGTCATTCAATCTGCTGATGAAAGGGACCCCTCTACATCTGTCCTAAAAGACTCAACCATCTCAGCTAGTGGGCCCAGCACAGCCTCATTCAACCTGCTGCAGTGGTCACTCAGCCCGGTATCATCACTAGTAACAATCAACCAATGGTATAGCATCCACCCCCAGTAACACCTCACAAGCCAGCTGTTCAGCTCATTCTAGCACCACCACCATTGCCTTCATATCTCAAATGATTCCTTGCCTATGCCAAAACCTACTTCAGTGTAGAGGATTCAGCCCACTATGAGGAACCCCTTTGGCTTAAAAACATTGGACCAGATATTCTTGCCAATCTGGATGAGAAGATATTGGGCAGAATTGGCATCTTGATAGGTGATATTGCTCATCTCAAAAAATGTAGTATTGCCTGGTGGAATGGATAGGAAGTGAAGCACAAATGGAGCAGCACTGGATCCACATCATTGGACACTGAGCCAACTAGTAATAAGACCTGGATTGCATCTCCACCATGAAAGACAAAGATTACATATGAAAAGTGCTATCATGGTGGTGGAGGTTGCTGCTTTACTGGGCCAATGATGGAGGGAGGTGATGCTGATCTGAATGCTGATTATGATCTATACTACAAATGTGATACACAGAATCAATGGCTTCCTGTCCCATGCAGTTTTGTAGTTATCAAGGACTATAAGCCTGAGAAGGAGTGTTATAGTTTGCAGACCTCATGCTACATTTTTCACCTTTCTTCACTTTTTCATACTTAACGTATTCTTTTACTTTCAAATGTCACATGACCAATGCATGTGACTGTGAGACATCTCACATGACCTGAGGCCTAGCCCCATGATGTCACCATGACATCATGCCTCATGCCTTTTTTATTTCTATCTTTCTCTCACAAGTATGCTTCTTTCTTCCCACATAGACTTCTTGCTGTGCTCATGTCCTTCTCATTGTTCTCTTATCTAACCCAGCCCTAAACTATTTAGGACTCAGACAACCTACCCTAAACACATCACTAGTCACTATATAAACCTCTCTCTCCTGTCATCTATTTCCTTAGTTCTATTCATTTGTTCTCCTCTTCTACTTAGAGGCTGGGAACTTCTTGAGTACTATTCTTATTTTCCTACTCTCAATCTTACTCTGCATTTGCTGTCATTGTCCTCATTATTGGATGCTATTGAATGATACATCTCATCTTCATCATCATCAAAGCTTTTGGATTACTTGTCATTGTCCATCTTTGGATTGATACTCATGCTCATACCCTCATTATCACTGTTGACCTTGCTGTTCCCCTAGATTAAGGGTAATGTCTCAGTTATTAGTTTCAGTCCCATTTCACTTGAATAGGATTGCCATAAAGCCGAACTGTTATAGGATTCGCGATACATTTACTATAACACTTGGACGCTTATCTTATCTTATTGGGTAGCATCTCATGTGACAACCCCCACAGCTAGGCTTAGGGTCTAGGACTGTACCCAGACTGGTCCTGTGATGTGACATCATCATTGGGCCTGGAGCCATGACCTCATCAGTCTAGGCTATGACATCATCAGTGATATCATGCCTCATGGTAACCACATGGACATCTCATGTTACCTTATCATATGTATTCCCATACCGGCCCTATAGTACAGGAGCCTCCCCTAAACCCGTCCCCTTACATATATATACTGTAGTCCCCTCCTGTACTTTCCCTTAGTTCTATTCACTTGTATCTTGCCCAGTTCCCTATGTCCAAACTGCCTGAGATATTATGTGGGTGCTCTCCTACATTCCTTGCCAGGTTATGCCATCCCGTTACGAAAGGCACTTGTCATTGAACCCTTCTCCTGTTATAGTTCAGGACCTATACACTACGTTTTTCAAACTTTCTTCACTTTTGGACTTAACGTTTTCTTTCCTTTTCGAAGTCATGTGACCAGTGCATGTGACCATGAGAACCCTCACATGACCTGAGGTCTAGTCCATGATGTCATCATGACATCACACCTCATGTCTTTCATTTCCGTTCCTTTTCCCATGAGGACGCTTCCTTCTTCCCACATGGACTTCTCGCCATCCTCATGGTATCCTCATTTCGTTTCCTTCTCACACCGGCCCTCAATCGATTAGGACTCAGATGACCTACCCTAAACTTCCCATACTTACATATATAAGCCCTCCCTCTTCGTCATCTACTCCTCAGTCCTATTCACTTGAATACCCTCCTCCTTTAGGGCCTGTTCATTTGTGTACCACTCTATTCCTTTACCTTTACCCTTCACTATTGAGACTGTGAACAGCTCATTAGTTCAATCTTATCTCTGCAATTGCCGTCACTCACGCAACATTACTGCACGCTCATTGTTCCTTGTGCCAAGTCCATGTTATACTTGGGCACCGTAAACTTCCTCGTCACCGACTATCATGTTCTTGTCCACATTTGGTTGGACACTCGAAACCGCACCGTTCACACTATCGCAGAAGTCGCCCAATGCCTAGATTAGGTGTTGTGCTCCTCTTAGTTGTTTCATCCCGTTTCATCTCCTTTCTCATTGGCTTATCTATTGGCTAGATGCCACCTTGTCATCATTGCCAGCAGGAACCTTCCCACAAGGTGGATGGAGCAGCCTCGTTTGCCGTTCCACTCCGTTACATGAACAAGCATTCTTCCCCATCATGTACATGTGTTCTCATGACAATGCAGACTGTCTTGCTGCATGTCAAAAACAAGCTGCTCTAGTATTTTTTGCTGCCTAATGTCAATCCACTCCACCACTAGCCCTTCCCAACTTTTTAAATCCTGAACATCCTGACTTTGATCCTAACAATGACTGGATGCTGCTGCTGTAGCTTGCCCTTGTTTGCACTCCATTCCCAGCTCCAGTCATTGTCTGCACACCCACTCTGCCTTCCACTCCCATCTGTTGCCCTCACAAGAAGTACAGTGCTCATCACCTGAAGTATTTTTGTCTAGGCCAGATCACCCCTGGCTTTGAATATCTGTTTAAACTCTACCCCAAGAACAAGCTCCACCACCCAGCTAAATTCCAGTAAACATGTCTGGCTCCAGAATGACCACACCTTCTCCTCTTCTGCCCACTGATCCTAATGTTACCTGGGTTAAAATACATGTCACCATGGCCAATATGGCTACAATGCTCCAAACCTCACTGCTTACACAGTAACAACTACAACAACAGCTTGTGCAGCAAATTGCTGCATCCACCACTGCTCCCATTCCTGCCACCTCTTCTTCCTCCCTTCTCTTGCATCTCATTGCAGACCCCAGCACATGGGATGGTAACAGATCCACCTTCTAGTCCTGGTAGGTCAAAGTTGCAACATGGGTCCAGTGCTAGGATGGACTGGACAAAAGGCAAGTTACTGCCACCATCCTTCTAAGGATGGTCAGCAAAACTGAGTCCTTCTCCCACATCATGCTAGAGAAGTATCAGAAAAAGAACAGTAACCCAAGCAGCTGGCTGACTTGGGCCAAGTTAAAATTAGAGGTAGAAGAATGTAACAGAGTGGAATGACAGAGAACCAACTCCAATGAGGATGCCCTTAGCTAGGAGCATCCAATATTGCCAAGGAACAAAGGAATAGATACAACACTAGTACATCAGCATAAGGGTATGGATATAAGAATAGACATAGCCATCAGTGATCATTGATGGCAGTCATCAGTACATTGACAAGGAGGAGGAAGAGATAAGGAGGAGATGCAACAACCAGCATAATATTGTTAACCCTGATAACAGTGGCTAACTGGCAAAGAGAGGAAGAGTGAGTGGTACTCAAGTATTGCTAGGCCCCATGCAATGAAGGATAGAACAAATGAATAAGACTGGGAAAACTGGTTGCAGCACTACCTACTTAAATAGTGTCTGGCTACAGTGCACAGACCAAGCAGTACACTATAGGGCAGGTCTAAGAAGTAAGGATTGTGATAGCTGTGAGGCATGACATTAGATGATGTCATGGATCTAGGCAAAGTCTGTAACGGAGTGGAACGGCAAACAAGGCAGCTCCATCCGTCTTGCGGGAAGGTTTCTGCTGGCAGTGGACGACGAGTGGCATCTAGCCAATAGATAAGGCCAACGAGGAGGGGAAGGGTTCGACGACGAGTGCCTTTCGTAACAGGATGGCATAACCTGGCAAAGAGTGTGGGAGAGCACCCACTGGTACCTCAGGCAGTTCGGACGTGGGGAACCGGGCAAGATACAAGTGAATAGAACTAAGGAATATACAGGGAGGATCTGCGGTATATATATGTAAGGGTACGGTTTAGGGGAGGCTCCCTGTATGCGTGAGGGCCGGTCTAAGGTAGCTGACTAAGGTAACATGAGGTGTCCATGTGGTTACCGTGAGGCATGACATCACTAATGATGTCATAGCCTAGACCGATGAGGTCATGGCTCCAGGCCCTACGATGATGTCATGTCTCGTGATCAGTCTAGGTGTGGTCCTAGACCCTAAGCCTAGCTGTGGGGGTTGTCACGTGAGATGCTACCCGATAAGATAAGATAAGCGTCCTAGTGTTATAGTAGTCGTGTATCGCGAATCCTATAACAAAGTCCAGGCCTGTGGTCATGTGATGTGATCATATGGCCCTAAGGTACAATAGATAAGATAATTGTGGCCAAGTCACATGATGATTGGAACTAGTCACATGACCTTGAAAGTAGAAATTGTAAGTCTGGGAAAAGAGCAAGACAAGGAATGTAATGGTAAGCGGTAGTGTTACAGCCTGAACTATAACAAAGAACACTTCTGGATAGACATACTAACAGAAGAAAGCTACCATCACCTCATCACCCTTTAGCAAGGGAATATGCCAATTGAAACCTTTATGCAGCAATTTGAGCTGCTCTAACAAGATACTGGCCTTGTGGTTATCAACACCAATGTGCTCTGCCTCTACTGTGTGTAATGGAGTGGAACAGCAAATGAGGCTGCTCCATCCACCTTGTGGGAAGGTTCCTGCTGATGTGGGCGATGAGTGGCATCTAGCCAATAGATATAGCCAATGAGGAGGAGGGAAGGGTTTGACGATGAGTGCCTTTCGTAACAGGATGGCATAACCTGGCAAAGAATGTGGGAGAACACCCACTATGGCTCTCAGGCAGTTCGGACGTGAGGAACTGGGCAAGAGACAAAGTGAATAGAACTAGGGAATAATACAGGAGGGTCTGCGGTATATATATGTAAGGGTACGGTTTAGGGGAGGCTCCTGTATCTACATGAGGGCCGGTATAGAAGGGGAACATGCGGATAACATAAGGTGTCCATGAGGTTACCATGAGGCATGACATCACTGATGATGTCATAGCCTAGACCGATGAGGTCATAGCTCCAGGCCCTACGATGACATCATGTTATGTGACCAGTCTAGGTACAGTCCTAGACCCTAAGCCTAGCTGTGGGAGTTGTCACATGAGATGCTATCCGATAAGATAAGATAAGCATCCAAGTGTTATAGTAATTGTATCGCGAATCCTATAACACTGTGAGCACATCAACTACAACATATACTTCTAATTGTTGATCTGCAGCCTGGCTATTCTTGATGACCTAGAGACATGGCATGAAGAAGCCATCAAACTAGGCAAAATATTTGAGAGGATGCATCTAGAAAGGAGTAAGCACCCCTTCCAGCAAAGTGCTGAGCCTCGCTTTACAGACACTAGGCTCTAACTGGGTAGAGGTGCCCCAATAGACACACATGCCATTCAGGCACAACAAGAAACAAGAACTTGCTACAACTGTGGCAAGCAAGGTCATCTCTTCTGCAGTTGCAAGGAACCTCACAAATAACATGGCCACCCCATTTTTGACCCCCTTATGGGTTGCACCAAATATATCCCTGCTTGTCCTGCTCCACTCTGTAAGATTTCCCTTGCTCTGATCACCACCATTGCCACCATTCTGGAAATGGCCCCATCTGTTTCTTCTAACCCTCCATGGATGATGGAAGAAGCACAAGTGTATTATATGAATATATGTTCAAATCCCACACCCATTAACTCACTGCAGAAGAGTTGAAGGGAAAAGGCAAAGCTGACTGAATCTGGGAGGTACTCAGTCAGCCAAGGACAAATTTTCTCTTTCTTCTTCACCTCATTTTTCCTTGTTTAACTGTTTTGCTGTACTTGGGGAGATAGACAGTTTGTTAGTTGATGATGACTTACTGAACACTTACAATAGTTATAATACTGCTTCCACAGGAGCTGTTATAGTTCGGGACCTATACGCTACATTTTTCACTGTTTCTTATTTTCAAACTTAACGATTTCCTTCTCTTTTCGAGATCACGTGATCGTGAGACTTCTCACGAGACCTGAGGTCTAGCCCATGATGTCATTATGACATCATGCCTCATGTCTTTCATCTCCATCCCTTTTCCCATGAGGATGCTTCCTTTTTCCCACATGGACTTCTCGCCGTCCTCATGGTTTCCTCACCTTTTCTTCATGTCCTTTATTCCCACACTGGCCCTCAATCGATTAGGACTCAGACGACCTACCCTAAACTCCCCATACTTACATATTGTTATAGGATTCGCAATACACAACTACTATAACACTAGGATGCTTATCTTATCTTATCAGGTAGCATCTCACGTGACAACCCCCACAGCTAGGCTTAGGGTCTAGGACTGCACCTAGACTGGTCATGTGACATGACGTCATCATAGGGCCTGGAGCCATGACCTCATCGGTCTAGGCTATGATATCATTAGTGATGTCATGCCTCATGGTAACCGCATGGACACCTCATGTTACCTTAGTCATCGTACTTAGACCGGCCCTCACGCATACAGGGAGCCTCCCCTAAACCGTACCCTTACCTATATATACTGCAGACCCTCCCTGTATATTTCTTAGTTCTATCCACTTGTATCTTGCCCAGTTCCCCATGTCTGAACTGCCTGAGGTACACAGTGGGAGTCCTACCCACATTCCTGCCGGGTTATGCCATCCCGTTACGAAAGGCACTCGTCGTCGAACCCTTCCCCTCCTCGTTGGCCTTATCTATTGGCTAGATGCCACTCGTCGTCCCCGCCAGCCAGGAACCTTCCCGCAAGGCGGATGGAGCTGCCTCGTTTGCCGTTCCACTCCGTTACACATATATAAACCCTTCCTCTTCGTCGTCCTCTCCTCAGTCCTATTCACTTGAATACCCTCCTCTCTAGGGGCCTATCCATTTGACTACCACTCTTCTGTATCTCTTCCTTACTCTGCAATTGCCAACTTGGTGCACGTTATCGCACCCTCTTCATCATATCACGTTTATGCTCTATCTCAGAACCGTCAACTTCCTCGTCGCCGATTATCACATACTTGTCCACGTTTGGTTGGACACTCGCAACCGTACAGTCCACACCGTCGCTAAAGTAGCCCAATGCCTAGATGAGGTGTTGTTCTACATTGTTAAAGTTCTCATCCCGTTTCACTTGAATAGGACTGCCGCAAGGCCTAACTGTTCATTCCCCCTTGCTTTCACCGTTTTATGCATTCTCGTGCGTGCGCCGACCATCTCCACCTTCAGCAACAACAAGCAGCACTCAACCTCTACGCTGCCACCCATATCATCCATCTCTTGCCCGCACCTGAGCCACTCCGCTTCGCACCTTTCCTAGGCTTACCGGCTATCGCCGACGAGGTCAATCCTAATGACCACCCCATTGAACCACCTCATGAATATTTCCCAGCCCCTATCCCCTCTTGAGAACCAATGCCTGCTCCTCGCTCTCCTTCTCCTTCTTTTTCTTCTCGCGCCGTCTCTCCCGTTCCCCAACCTCCAGCTCTACCTCGCGCACATCGTCAGCGCAAGCACCATCGCCTTGAACTCAAGAATGTTCGACCTGAAACTGGTCACTTCCCCGCCCTCTTCTGCCTCCGCCCACGCGCTGTCCTTTGTTGACCCTCGAAATTTCTATAAGCCATGTCTGAACAAGCCGCCGCCCCTCCCATCAACCCCAACGTTACGTGGGCCGACATTCATAACACCATGGCCAACATGGCCGCCCTTCTCCAAGCATTGCTGCTTTCTCAGCAGCAGATGACACAACAGTTAGCCAAAGCCGCGACGACACATCCCTCATTGCTCCCTACCAAGTTAATCGCCGATCCCGGCACATGGGACGGCAACCAGGTAACCTTTCACCCCTGGTGGGTGAAGATTGCTACCTGGGTCCAGTGTCAAGGTGGTCTAGACAATCGTCAACAAACTGCTGCTGTTCTCCTCCAAATGATAGGCAAGGCAGAATCTTTTGCAAGGATTACCCTCGAAAAGTATCAAAAAACAAACTCAACCCTCGAGTGGCCAACGTGGGAAGAGTTAAAGAAAGAAGTCGAGGACCATTTCAGGATAGACATCCTGAAAGAAGAATCTTACATCCGGCTGACTAACCTTCGGCAGGGCTCGATGCCGATCAAAGTGTTCACTCAACAATTCGAGCTCTTACGACAGGATGTGGACCTGTCATGACACAACAACAACATCCTATGCTTATACAAGGAGTGCATGGACTACAACATTTACTTCCAGTTGTCCACAAGAAGTCCCGCCCTTGCTGACTCACTTGCTACCTGGCAAGAAAAAGCGATTGAGATGGGTAAGATGTTTGAAAAGATGCAGTTGGAACGAAGTTGTCAACCGCAGCAACGTCAATTTGAGCCCCACTTCACAGAAGTGGGTATGCAACCGGGCCGAGGCGCCCCAATGGACACACGTGCGGTCCAACCCAACCAGCAGGAGTCTCGAACCTGCTATAATTGTAACAAGGTTGGCCATCTTTTGTGCACGTGTAAAGAACCGCGCAAACCGTGTGGTCAGCCAATCTTCGACCCGGTCACTGGCCGCACACACTACGCCCCACCTCGCCCCACTCCCCCCCGCGAGATTCCCCTCGCTCCCACCACCACCATCCCCGCCATCCCCGAAACGGCACAAGGATCCGGAAATCCCCTGTGGATGACCGAAGAGGCCCAGGCCTACTACCTGGATATGTTCGAGTCCCGAGCCTGCCAGCTCGCAGCAGAAGGACTCAAGGGAAAAGGCAAGGCCGAGTAGAGAGAGGTACCTACTTGGCTAAGGACCCTTCTTTTTCTTTTTCATCTCCTTCTTTTAATTGTTTTTCTGTACTTGGGGAAATGGACGGTGGGTTGGGCGATGTTGACTTACCAAACAATTCTTGTCATACTAGTTACGATACCAACTCCGAAGGAGCATCTCTTCGGAGCGCGGCACCGGAGGATAAACATAGTGTGCTTAATTCTCCAGTTATGGACAAAATTTCTTTTTTACCTGATTCTACCACTAACCCTAACCTTACCCTCAGGAATACCTCTCCTGCTGGGGAATTCGACATCGACACCGACGTCTACTTCCAGAAAAACAATAAATGGCAAAAAACATCAGAAAAAGCACTCCTCAACTCCGGAGCAGTCCAAACGTTCATGGACAAAAAATGGGTAACATCTCTCGGTATACCCACCAAAAAATTATCCCTCCCTCAATCTATCACTAACGCCGATGGGACTTCTTTGTCCCACGGAACAATCACAGACTACATCTCTGTTGTGTTTTCTTACCAAGGTCACTCTGAAGGAGTAGACACTTTGGTAACCAACTTAGGTACTCACCGTATTTATCTAGGCTATGACTGGTTCCAACGCCACAACCCTCTCATCGACTGGGTCAATAAAGAAATAAAGTTCTGCCGATGCACCCGCAATTGCGTCACGATCAACACAGCAGGACTCATTAACCCATCAATTCGCTCAATCGAGGAAGGACTTGCTGAAAAGGTACCTACACAGTACCACGAATTCCTTGACGTATTTAGTAAAGAAGAGTCGAAACGGATGCTGGTCTGCAAACCTTAGGACCACGCCATCGATCTTAAACCCAACTTTGTCCCAAAGAAGGGTCGAGTCATTCCACTCTCCGACGCAGAACTAGAAGAAGTCAGGAACTTCTTATCTTCCGAACAAGAAAAGGGTTATATTCACCCATCCAAATCCCCACAAACGGCTCCCATGTTCTTTATTCCCAAGAAAACAGGCAAGAAACATCTCGTCATGGACTATCGATATTTAAATGAGGGTACAGTCAAGAACTCATATCCTCTCCCTCTCATTTCAGCACTCGTCGATCGCCTCAAAGGCATGGACAAATTCACCTGCCTCAACCTTAGGTGGGGATACAACAATGTTCGCATCAAGGAGGGCGATGAATGGAAAGCTGCATTCGTTACGCCCCTGGGGGCTTATGAACCCGTCATAATGTATTTTGGGATGACTAACTCTCCTCCTACTTTCCAACAGATGATGAACGACATATTTAACGACATGTACGCCGTGGTTATCGTCTACCTTGACGACATGTGTATCTTCACCAAAAATAAATCCAATGAGGAACACTCCGAGGTCGTGAAAGAAGTTTTGCGCTGATTGCGCGAAAACGATCTTTACGCAAAACCTGAAAAATGCATATTTAATGCTGACAAAGTTGACTTTCTCAGCATGACGGTATCCACCAATAGTGTCGGCATGCAAAACAACAAAGTTGATGCAATACTCAACTGGCCTGCCCCCACGAAGCTCAAACAGCTTCAATCATTCCTCGGTCTCTGTAACTATTACCGTCGTTTTATTAACGGTTTTGGACAGATCGCCCGTCCCCTCAACGATCTAACAAAAAAGAATGTGCCATATACCTGGGGGGAGGCACAACAAAACACATTTGATACGCTCAAAAAACAGTTCATGACCGCTTCTCTCCTTGCCTTTCCTGATGCTTCAAAGGAAATGCGCGTTGAAACTGACGCCAGTGATATTGCAACAGGCGTAGTACTATCAATTCTAGGGGAGGACAACTTATGGCACCCTTGCGCCTTCCTTTCTCATTCTTTTTCATCTGCGGAACGTAACTATCCAGTTTATGACAAGGAGTTACTTGCCATCATTCGTGCTCTCGAAGAATGGCGTCATTATTTAATCGGAAAATCTAACTTCGAGATTTGGACAGATCACAAAAATCTCAAGTACTGGAAAAAACCACAGACGCTCTCGGGCCGTCAAGCCCGCTGGCACGAGCTTCTGCAAGAATTTAATTATACCTTAATCTATAAGCCCGGCACCATGAATGGACGTGCCGATGCTGTCTCTCGTCGCCCTGACCACGGCGATGCTGTCGATAAATTAAACGAGAACATTACTGTGTTTCCTGCCACTGTTCTCCGTTCTTCCTCTCTATCTATCCCAGTTGAATTAACTTCAACAGATGCTCGCTTACCCTCAAAGGGCTCTTCAGATGCTGCAGGCTTTGACCTGTACACGTCCATCGATCTTGACATCCCTGCCCACGACCAAGCTCTCATTCCCACCTGTGTCAAAATCCAGCTTCCCTCCGGCACCTATGGCAGAATTGCACCATGATCGGGTCTCGCCCTCAAACATAAAATCAACGTCATGGCCGGAGTCATTGACACTGATTATAGGGGAGAAATTGGTGTAATTCTGTTCAACCACTCTGATTCCCCTTTTCACATTTCTAAATTCAACCATATTGCACAACTAATTATTGAAAAAATAGAAAACCCAACTTTAACAGAAGAAAAGACTCTCGATGAGTCCCAACGAAATGACAAAGGCTTCGGCTCCACAGGGGTCAAAGCAATCTCTTCCACTTCTCTCTCTCCGAACTTCGAAACTAAACTATCTTTTGAATCAGCCAAAATGGACGTTGATGCTATCAACGAATATGAATACTATGCAAATGAAAAGCTGTTCAGAAATTTGAACAGGATTATCTTCATCCCTCCTTCTCTTCGCACCGAGTTAATCTCGCTATTTCACGATTCTCCCGTCGCAGGCCATCCAGGCCAAGATCGCACCATTTCTTCTATTAAACGTTTCTATTGGTGGCCAGGCGCTATCAAAGACATTTCTTCTTACATCGAACACTGTCAGGTGTGCTCCCTCATGAAGGGTTTGTCAAAGCCACCGGCAGGAAAACTTATGCCCTTACCTGTCCCTTCCCATCCATGGGAAGACATCTCTTTTGATTTTGTCACAGGACTACCCTCTTCAAACAGTTATGATTCTATAGGGGTAGTCGTCGATCGTTTCTCCAAAGAAATTGTTCTTTTTCCATGTCTTAAAACTACCTCTTCTTCGGACTTAGCCACACTATTTAGAGACCACGTATGGTGCCTCCACGGACTTCCTAACACTATTCTCTCGGACAGAGGACTGCAATTCGTCTCAGAGTTCACCAAGGAACTTTGCAAAGTACTTGGTATCCAGCAGAAACTCTCAACGGCATACCACCCACAGACGGATGGTCAGACAGAACAGGTCAACTGAGAAGTAATCGCGTATCTCCAAGCTTATGTTGCCAAAAAGCAGGAGACATGGGCCTCATGGCTAAAAATGGCACAATTTGCGCACAACAACACCCTTACTACTGCCACAGGAACCACCCCCTTTTCTGTCACACAAAATTACTCTCCACACATGGGAATGGAGCCCACAAACTCCACTACAACTCCTGGGGGGTCGTTCGGAAAAACTATGGGAAAAAATCACGAAGAGATTGCTTCCACGCTACAAAACCCCGCGATAGGATGTCGCACACACAAACATCCAAATGCTCTTCTGCTCCCGAATATTCTATCGGAGATCTAGTCTGGCTCTCCACCGAACATCTCTCCCTTCCCTATCCCACGTGTAAATTAACACAAAAATTCATTGGCCCCTATTGTATCACCGTCATCCTCCCTAATGCTGTCACCCTTGCCCTCCCTTCCTCCATATCCATTCATCCCACCGTTAATATTTCCCGCGTTAAACCATACAAAGCCCCACTGGACGGACAAAATGTATTTAAACCAGATCCTATCACCGTGACCGAAGATCGTCACAAGGAATACGAAGTCAACCGTATTGTCCAGTCAAGGCTTCATCACAGCAAATTACAATACCTCATCCACTGGAAGGGATGGGACGAGGTGGATCGTACCTGGGAACCTGCCGTTAACCTTAAACATGCGCAGGACGCAATTGCCGAGTTTCATGCTTCTCACCCCAATGCCTCATGACCCATTCAGGGCATCTCTGAGATGGAATTTATGTCCCTCTTTCATCCATTCGGTCCCTCCTATACCAAATTCACCAATTCTCAACTGGATCTCGAATCTGGTGAATGGGGGGTAGTGTTATAGTTCGGGACCTATACGCTACGTTTTTCACTGTTTCTTATTTTCAAACTTAATGATTTCCTTCTCTTTTCGAGATCACGTGACCAGTGCACGTGATCGTGAGACTTCTCACGAGACCTGAGGTCTAGCCCATGATGTCATTATGACATCATGCCTCATGTCTTTCATCTCCATCCCTTTTTCCATGAGGATGCTTCCTTTTTCCCACATGGACTTCTCGCCATCCTCATGGTTTCCTCACCTTTTCTTCATGTCCTTTATTCCCACACTGGCCCTCAATCGATTAGGACTCAGATGACCTACCCTAAACTCCCCATACTTACATATATAAACCCTTCCCCTTCGTCGTCCTCTCCTCAGTCCTATTCACTTGAATACCCTCCTCTCTAGGGGCCTATCCATTTGACTATCACTCTTCTGTATCTCTTCCTTACTCTGCAATTGCCAACTTGGTGCACATTATCGCACCCTCTTCATCGTATCACATTTATGCTCTATCTCGGAACCGTCAACTTCCTCGTCGCCGATTATCATGTACTTGTCCACGTTTGGTTGGACACTTGCAACTGTACAGTCCACACCATCACTGAAGTAGCCCAACACCTAGATTAGGTGTTGTTCTACATTGTTAAAGTTCTCATCCTGTTTCAGGAGCATCTCCTCAGAGCATGGCATCAGAACTAAAAAATAGTGTGCTTAATTCTCCTATTTTAGACAAATTTTCTTTTTTGAAATCCTCCCCATCTAACCTTAACCTTAGAAACACTTCTCCTGGTGGAGAATTCAATATTTCTACTGATATCTATTTTCAGAAAAATGGTAAATGGCAAAAAACAACAGAAAAAGCACTCCTCAACTCTGGTGTAGTCCAGACTTTTGTTGACAAAAAATGGGTAATGTCTCTTGGTATACCCACCAAAAAACTTTCTCTTCCACACTCTATCACTAATGCCAATGGGACTCCCTCATCCCATGGTACTATTACTGATTACATTTCCCTTGACCTCTCATACCAAGGTCATTCTGAAGGAGTTGACACTTTGGTAACTAATTTAGGAACTCATCACATTTATTTAGGCTATGACTGGTTTCAATGCCACAACCCTCTCATCAACTGGGTTGATAAGGAAATCAAGTTTTATTGCTGCGCACACAATTGTGTTACTATCAATGCAGCCAGCCTCATCAATGGGATCTGGAATCCCTCTATCTGCTCTATTGAAGAAGGTCTAATGGAAAAGGTACCTTCATAATACCATGAATTCCTTGATGTCTTGAAGAATCAAAATGCACACCCATCCACAAACCTTGGGATCATGCAATTGACATCAAACCAGACTTTATTCCTAAAAAAGGTTTTGTCATTCCTTTGTCAGATGCTGGAATCAAAGAAGTCAGGAACTTCATCACTTCCAAACAAGAAAAGGGCTATATCTGTCCATCAAAATCACCTCAAATGGCTCCTGTCTTCTTTATTCCCAAAAAGACTGGCAAAAAATGCCTCATCATGGATTACAGGTATTTAAATGAGGGTACAGTAAAAAATTCCTACCCTCTTCCACTCATCTCTTCACTTGTTGACTGCCTAAAGGGTGCAGACAAGTTTACATGCCTTGACCTTTGATGAGAATACTACAATATATGCATCAAGGAAGACAACAAGTGGAAAGCCACTTTCATAACACCCCTGGGGGCTTATGAACCAGTCATTATGTACTTTGGAATGACTAACTCTCCCCCCAACATTCTAACAGATGATGAACAATATATTTAACAACATGTACATCATCATGTACCTTGATGACATGTATATTTTCACAAAAAACAAATCAAACGAAGAGCACTCAGAAGTTATCAAAGAAGTTCTTCACAGATTATGGGAAAACGACCTTTGCGTGAAACCAGAACAATGCATATTTAACACTGACAAAGTTGACTTTCTAGGAATGACCATGTCTGCTGACAGTGTTGGCATGCAATCAAAAAAAGTCAATGCCATCCTTGATTGGCCTGCACCCATGAAGCTCAAGCAGCTTCAATCATTCCTTGGACTTTGTAATTATTATCATCACTTCATTGACAGATTCAGACAGATTGCTTGCCCCCTTAATGATCTTACCAAGAAAAACATGTCATATACCTGGGGGGAGGCACAACAAAATGCATCTGACATGCTCAAAAAACAATTCATGAAGGTACCTTCTTGGTATTTCCTGATTCCTCAAAAGAAATGCGTGTTGAAATAGATGCAAGTGATATCGCCACTGGCACAGTATTGTTGGTCTTGAGGGAGGATAACTCATGGTGCTCTTGTGCTTTTCTTTCTCACTCCTTTTCCTCCACTACCCAGTCTATGACAAAGAGTTGCTCACTATTATATGCACTCTTGAGGAGTGGTGTTACTATTTAATCAGAAAAACTAACTTCAAAATTTGGACAGATCACAAAAATATTGAGTATTGGAAAAAACTGCAGACACTCTTGGGCCAACAAGCCTGCTAGCATGAGCTTCTGCAAGAATTCAACTATATACTAATTTATAAGCCAGGCACCACAAATAGCTGTGCTGACACACTCTCCTGTCACCCAGATCATAGCAATACCATTGATAAATTGAACAAAAATATCACCATCTTTCCCTTGACCATTCTCTGCTCTTCTTCTTTGTCTATCCCAGTCAAATTAATCTTCCCAGATGCTCATTTGCCCTCAAAGGGCTCTCTCAATGCTGCAGGCTTTGACCTATATTCACCTGTTGACCTTGACATTCCTGCCCATGATCAATCTCTCATTTCCACCCATGTCAAGATTCAACTTCCTTCCAGTACCTATGGCATAATTGCACATCATTCAGGCCTTGCCCTCAAGCATAAAATTGACATCATGGCCAGAGTCATTGATGCCAATTATAGGAGAGAAATAGGCATAATTGTAATTAACCATTCTAATTTCCCTTTTCACATCTCCAAATTTGACTGTATTGCCCAACTAATTATTGAAAAAATAGAAAACCCAATACTTACAGAAGAAAAGACTCTTGATGAGTCTCAGCATAATGATAAAGGGTTTGGTTCTGTAACGGAGTGGAACGGCAAGAACCAACTCCAACGAGGGCGGCCTAGCCTCTAGCTAGGATGGCCCGAGGTCGCCAAGAACGATAAATACGACGAGGACCCTATAACGGTGGTCAACTGGCAAAGGAAGGGAAGTGAGCAGTACTCAAGTGTATCCAGGCCCCACAGTGTGGAGGGTAGAACAAATGAATAAGACTGGCTAACCCAGTTGCATCACTACCACTATATATACTACTACGATAGAGTGCACGGACCAAGCAGTGTACTCTAGGGCAGGTCTAAAGTAAAGGAATGTGGTAGCCGTGAGGCATGATGTCATAGTGACATCATGGATCTAGGCAAGTCTAGGTCGACCTGTAGGCACGTGATCGTGGGAACTAGCACGTGCCCCTAAGGTACAATAGATAAGATAAACAGTGGCCAAGTCACATGACCTCGAAAGTATAAATCGTAAGTCCGGGTAAAGGAGAAGTCAATGAACGTAACGGTAAGCGGTAGTGTCATAGCCCGAACTACAACAGGTTCCACAGGAATCCAAGCCATCTCCTCTACTTCTCTCTCTCCAAATTTTGAAACTAAATTATCTTTGGAATCTGCCAGTTTGGATATTGATGCAATCAACAAATATGAATACTATGTATCAGAATGACTCTTCAAAAATTTGAACAGCATCATTTTTGTGCCCCCTTCTCTTTGCACCAAGTTAATCTTGCTCTTCCATGATTCTCCAGTTGCTGGTTACCCAGCCCACAGCTGCACTATTTCTTCCATTAAATGCTTTTACTGGTGGCCAGGTGCTGCCAAAGACATTGCTTTATACATAGACCACTGTCAGGTATGCTCCCTCATGAAGGGTTCATCAAAGTCACCAGCAGGAAAACTTATGTTACTCCCTGTTCCTTTCCATCCTTGGGAAGATATTTCCTTTGATTTCATCACCAGACTTCCCCTTTCCAACAGTTTGATTCTATAGGGGTTGTCATTGATTGCTTTTCTAAAGAAATTGTTCTTTTTCCTTGTCTCAAGACCACTTCTTCTTTGGAACTTGCTGTTCTATTTAGAGACCATGTATGGTGTTTACACAGACTCCCTAACACCATTCTCTTGGACAGAGAATCCCAATTTGTTTTGGAGTTCACTAAAGAACTGTGTAAAGTTCTTGGCATCTAGCAAAAACTCTCTATGGCATACCATCCCCAAATGGATAGTTAAATGGAATGAGTCAACAGAGAAGTCCTTGCCTACCTCCTGAAACAGGACTAAACCAAACAATGGAGATGTTACCCTAATCTAGGATAATAGTGACTTCTGAAAACATGTGGACTATTTGGCAACAGGTGTCCAGGTATTATAGGATTCACAATATGTTTACTATAACACTTGGATGCTTATCTTATCTTATCAGATAGCATCTCACATGACAAACCCCACAGCTAGGCTTAGGGTCTAGGACCACACCTAGACTGGTCACATGACATGACATCATCATAGGGCCTAGAGCTATGACCTTATTAGTCTAGGCTATGACATCATCAGTAATATCATGCCTCATGGTAACCTCATGGACACCTCATGTTATCCGCATGTATAGCTTCTATACCAGCCCTCATATACATACAGAAGCCTCCCCTAATCTGATCCCTTTCCTATATATACTGTAGCACCCTCCTGTATATTCCTTAGTTCTATTCACTTGTATCTTGCCCAGTTCTCCACATCTGAACCACCTGAGGTACAGTGGTGGTTCTCACCACACTCTTGCTGGGTTATGTTATCCTGTTATGAAAGGCACATATGCTCCCTGAACCCTCTCCTCACTACTATCTATTACAGCTAGATGCCACTCATCAACAACCCTTCATCACCAGCAGGAACCTTCCTGCAAGGCAGATAGAATAGTCTTGTTTGCCATTCTACTCCATTACACCAGGACCAGGTAGATGTGGATGATGATGTAACAGTTGTCAACAATGAAGTTGATAGTTCCAAGATAGATCATTCAAGAGCATCTGATAATGAGGATGAAGATGGCAGATGCAGATGTAAGATTGGTAGAGAATAAGAGTGGTACTCGAAGTGAACATGACCCTAAAGAGGAGAGAAATTCAAGTGAATAGGACTAAGGAAAAAGTAGACAACAAAGGAGACAGGTTTATATAGTGAATAGCAATGGGTTTAGGGTAGGTTGTCTGAGTCCTAAAGTGTTTAGGGCCAGTATAGATAAGGAAACAAAGAGATTAACACAAGTACAGCAAGAAGCTCATTGTGGAAAGAAAGAAGCATACTCGTGTGAAGGAAATGGAGATTAAAGAGACATGAGGCATAACATCATAGTGATGTCATGGGGCTAGGCCTCAGGTCATGTGAGATGTCCCATGGTCACATGACTTTGAAAGTGAAAAGAATGTGTTAAGTATAAATAATGAAAGAAAAGTGAAAACATAGTATGAGGTCTGCAAACTATAACACTACCCTCCATTCACCAGATTCGAGGTCTAGTCAAGAATTGGTGAGTTTGGTATAGGAGGGATTGAATGGGCAAAATAAGGGAAAAAAAATTGTTGTCAGAGATACCACAAATGGGTTGTGGGGTATTGGGATACAAAGCATGAAACTCTGTGATTGTGTCCTGCACATGTTTAAGATTAGTAGTGGGTTCCCAGGTGTGATCCACCTCATTCCATCCTTTTCAATGGATGAGGTATTACAACTTTCCATGGTGAAGCCTAGACTGAACAATTTTGTCAACTTCATATTCTTTATGACAATTTTCTGTCACAGTGATGGGATCTGGTTTAAATGCATTCTGATCATCCAGCAGGGCTTTGTAGGGTTTAATGTGGGAAATATTAATGGTGGGATATATGAAGATGGAAGAAGGGAGGACAAGGGTGATGGCATTAGGAAGAATGGTGGAAATACAATAAGGGCCAATGAACTTTTGCATTAATTTACATGTGGGATAGGGATGGTTGGTGGAGAGTCAGACCAGATCTCCAATAACATATGAGGGGGCCAAGGATTGCTTGAATATTTGTGCATGCGACATCCTATCACAGGTTTTTTGTAATGTAGAAGTGATTTCCTTATGAGAATGTCCGAGAGTTTTAGTGAATGACCCCCCAGGAGTTGTAGTGGAGTTTGTGGGCTCTGTTCTCATATATGGAGAGTAGTTTTGTGTGACAGAAAAGGGAGAGGTACCCATGGCTGTGGTGAGGGTATTGTTGTGCACAAACTGTGCCATCTTTAGCCATGAGGCCCAAGTCTCCTGCTTTTTGACAACATAAGCATGGAGATAAGTGATAACTTCTCTGTTGACCCTTTCCATTTGACTGTCTATCTGGGGATGGTACGCTGTAGAGAGTTTTTGTTGAATGCCAAGGGTTTTGCACAACTCCTTGGTGAACTCCAAAATGAACTGTGGTCCTCTGTCTAAAAGGATAGTGTTAGGTAGTCCATGGAGACACCATACATGATCTCTAAATAAAGCAGCTAAGTCCAAGGAGAAAGTTGTTTTTAAACAAGGAAAAAGAATGATTTCTTTAGAAAAATGGTCGATAATGACCCCTATAGAATTGAAACTGTTGGAAAGGGGAAGTCCTGTAACAAAATTGAAAGAGATGTCTTCCCAAGGATGGGAAGGGACAGGAAGTGGCATGAGTTTTCCTGCTGGTGGCTTTGATGAACCCTTTGTGAGGGAGCACACCTGACAGTGATCTATATAAGAAGTGATATCCTTGGCTGTGCCAGACCACCAATAAAAATATTTAATGAAAGAAATGGTGCAGTTGCAGCCAGGGTGACCAGTGACCAGAGAATTGTGAAAGAGTGAGATTAACTTGGTGCAAAGGGAAAAGGGCATGAAAACAATGCCATTAGAATTTTTGAAGAGTCATTCTGAAGTGTAATATTCATATTCATTAATGGTGTCAACATCCATTCTAGAGATAATTTAGTTTCAAAATTCGGTGATAGAGAAATGGATGAGATGGCTTGGATTCCAGTGGAACCAAATCCTTTATTGTTATGTTGAGACTTGTTGAGAGTCTTTACTTCTGTTAATGTTGGTTTTCTATTTTTCAATAATTAGTTGAGCAATACAATTGAATTTAGAAACATGAAAAGGAGAATTGGAATGATTGAACAGAATTATGCCTATTTCTCCCCTATACCCCTATAATCGGTGTCAATGACTCTGGCCATGACATTGATTTTATGCTTGAGGGCAAGGCCCAATTGTGACGCAATTCTGCTGTAGATGCCAGAGAGGAGCTGGATCTTGACATGGGTGGGGATAAGAGATTGATCATGGGCAGGGATGTCAAGATTGATAAAGGAGTACAGATCAAAGCCTGCAGTGTCTGGGAAGCCCTTTGAAGGTAGTCAGGCATCTATTGTAACAGAGTGGAATGGCAAATGTGGCAGAACCAACCTCAAATGAGGATAGCCTAGCCTCGAGCTAGGATGGCCAAGTGTCACCAAGAACGATAAATATGATAGCAGCTCTATAACAGTGGCAAGCCAGCAGAAAGAGAGGATGAGCAGTACTCAAGTGTACTCAGGCCCCACAATGTGGAGGGTAAGACAAATGAATAAGACTGAGGTACTACAGTCTACTTGCTATCTTATATATAGTGATACCCTATCATGCATGGACCAAGCAGTATACTCTAGGGTAGGTAAAGAAGCAAGGAATGTGGGTAGTATGAGGCATGATGTCATAGTGACATCATGGATCTAGGCTAGTCTAGGGTGGCCTGTAGGCATGTGATCGTGGGAACTAGCATATGTCCCTAAGGTACAATAAATAATGTAAAGGTGGCCAAGTCACGTGATGGTATAAACTAGTCATGTGACCTTGAAAGTAGGAAGTGTAAGTCTGGGTAAAGGAGAAACCAAGGAATATAACAGTAAGTGGTAGTGTCATAGCCTGAACTATAATATCTATGGAGGTTAATTTGACCAGGATAGACATAGAAGAGGAATAGAGAATGGTAGAGAGAAAAATGGTGATATTTTCATTTAGTTTGTCAACCACATCTCCTTGATTGGGTCATTGGGATAGAGTGTTGGCGTGGCCATTTGTGTAACGGAGTGGAATGGCAAACGAAGCTGCTCCATCCGCCTTGCAGGAAGGTTCCTGCTGGTGTGGACGACAAGTGGCATCTAGCCAATAGATATAGCCAACGAGGAGGGAGAAGGGTTCGACAATGAGTGCCTTTCATAACGGGATGGCATAACCCAGCAAGGAATGGAAGGAAGGACTTCCACTGTGGCTCTCAGGCAGTTCGGATGTGGGGAACTGGGCAAGAGACAAGTGAATAGAACTAGGGAATATACAGGAGGGGACTACGGTATATATAGGAAAGGTATTGGTTTAGGGGAGGCTCCTGTATCTACGTGAGGGCCGGTATAGAAGGAGAACATGCAGATAACATGAGGTGTCCATGAGGTTACCATGAGGCATGACATCACTGATGATGTCATAGCCTAGACCAATGAGGTCATAGCTCCAGGCCCAACAATGACGTCATATCACATGACCAGTCTAGGTGCGGTCCTAGACCCTAAGCCTAGCTGTGGGGGTTGTCATGTGAGATGCTACCTGATAAGATAAGATAAGCGTCCAGTGTTATAGTAATTGTATCACAAATCCTATAACAATTTGTGGTGCTAGGTTTGTAAATAAGTGTGTAGTTGAATTCTTGCAGTAGCTTGTGCCAGTGAGCATGAGAGTGTTTGCAGTTTTTTCCAGTATTTGAGATTCTTGTGGTCTGTTCAAATCTTGAAGTTAGTGTTGAAAGCACAGGGATGTAAGGCAAAGGATATCTGACACTCACCAGGGTTTGAGGGATTTGCTGAAAGCAATAATTGTGATAAGAACACAAGATGCTATTTGAACTCAGACAACTGAGTTCCAACTTATATACTACATGGTGCATGTGACTATTTCCTTATAAGGTAAACTACGCTACAACTAGTAAGTAATAAGTAGTGTTGAGAGCTACTGCATGATGCTCAATCAACACTCCCCCTCACTTAGCTGCCGGTCTAAGGTACATAAGCAAAGAGAGCACTCAATCAAGGTGCTATGGGTCAGTTATTGTTATAGTTCAGGACCTATACACTACATTTTCAACTTTTCATTATCTTTCACACTTAACATTTTCCTTTCGCTTTTAAAGTCACATGACTAGTGCACATGACCGTGAGATCTCTCATGTGACCTGAGGCCTAGCCCATGATGCCATCATGACATCACGCCTCATGTCTTTCATCTCTGTCTCCTTTCCCATGAGGACACTTCTTTCTTCCCACACAGACTTCTTGCCATCCTCATGGCTACCTTGTGTTTACCTTGTGTTTCCTTTCTCACACTGGCCCTTAACTGTTTAGGACTCAGATGACCTACCCTAAACCCATCACTATTCACTATATAAACCCACCCTTCCCTGTCGTCTACTTTACCCTAGTCCTATTCACTTGATTACTCTCCTACTTAGGGGCCTGGTCATTTGTCTACCACTCTTCTCTATCTTCTCCAATCCTACTCTGCCATTACTGTCTTTGTGCCCATTACTGCACGCTCGTTATCATACAATGTTTTATGCTCTACTTGGGCACTGTGAATTTCCTTGTCGCTAAATACCACATCCTGGTCCATGTTTGGTTGGACACCCGAAGCCGTACTGTCTACACCGTCACAGAGGTTGCCCAACACCTAGATTAGGTGTTGTCCAATTTTAGTTGTTTTTCAGTTTCACTTGAATAGGACTGCCACAAGGCTGACCCTGTTCATTCCCCCTCACCTTCAACAATTATATGTGCTCTCATGCTCATGCAGACCACATCACTTTTCAACAGCAGCAAGCTGCCCTAAACTTCTATGCTGCAACCTGTCTTATTCGCCTCTCACTAGCACCAGAACCACCCTGTCTCTTTGCCCTGAACTTCACGCACTACCTAGGCAAACTCCTGCCTACCTACGATGAGGTCAATCCTAATGACCACCTCATCGAACCTGCTCGGGAATACTTTCCTGAACCCATTCCCATTAGAGAAGTAACTCCCAAGCAATGCATATGCTCTCCTTCTCCCTCCTTTTCATCTTGTGCCGTCTCTCCCGTCCCTCCTCCTCTTCCAGCTCTACCCTGCGCATGTCGTCAGCACAAACCCTGATGAAAGGAACTTAAAAACATCCACCCTAAAACCCAACATTTCACCACATTTTACCACCTTCATCCCAAATCCGTTCTCTACCACCCATCCAAAATTCTATAAAAAATGTTGCAACAAGCTGAGCAAGCTGCTCCTTCCACCAACCCCAACATAATGTGGGCCAACATTCAAAACACCATGGCCAACATGCTTCATGGAAGTGGGTACACAACCGGGCCAAGGAGCCCCAATGGACATGCATGCGGTCCAACTGACTCAGCAGGAAACAAGGACCTGCTATAATTGTAACAAGGTCGGTCATGTTATAGTTCAGGACCTATATGCTACGTTTTTCACTTTTCTTCTTATTCAAACTTAACGTTTTCTTTCTCTTTTCAATGTCACATGACCGTGAGAGTTCTCACATGACCTGAGGCCTAGCCCATGATGTCATCATGACGTCATGCCTCACGTCGTTCATTTCCGTTCCTTTTCCCATGAGGATGCTTCTCTTTTCCCACACGAACTTCTCTTCGTCCTCATGGTTACCTCATGTTCCTTCATTCTCACACCGGCCCTCAATCAATTAGGACCCAGACGACCTACCCTAAAGCTCCGTACTTACATATATAAACCCTATCCCCTCCGTCGTCTTTTCCCCAGTCCTATTCACTTGAATACCCTCCTCCTTTGGGGCCTGTTCATTTGATTACCACTCTTATCTTTACTTTTACCTTTCTACTATCGAGACTGTGAACAGCTCATTAGCCAATCTTATCTCTGCTCTTGCTGTCTCCCGTGCAACGTTACTGCACGCTCGTCGTTGTCTGCCCCAAAGTCCATGCTGTACTTGGGCACCGTTAACTTCCTCGTCGCTGAGTATCACGTCCTGGTCCACGTTTGGTTGGACACTCGAAGCCGCACAGTCCATACCGTCGCCGAAGTCACCCAATGCCTAGATTAGGTGTTGTGCTCCGTTTGTTGTTCTAGTTCCGTTTCACTTGAATAGGACTGCCGCAAGGCTGAACCTGTTCGTTCCCCCTCGCATCTGTCATTACATGAGGTCTCGAGCACGCACAGACCATCTCCATTTTCAACAACAACAAGCAGCTCTTAACCTCTACGCCGCCAACCGTATCATTTGTCTCTCGCCTGCTCCAGAACCTCCCTGCCTCTTCGCACCCAACTTCACGCACTACCTAGGCAAAATCCCGCCAACTTACGAGGCCGACCCCAACGACCACCCCATTGAGCAACCTCATGAATATTTCCCGGTTCCCATCCCGTCGCGCGAACCCACACCAGCTCCTTGTTCCCCTTCCCTGTCCTTTTCCTCTCGCGCCATCTCTCCCATTCCCCCACCACCAGCTCTACCACGCACACGTAAGCAGCGCAAGCACTGCCGCCCCGAACTAAAGAATGTTCAACCCGACACCGGACGTTTCCCTCATCTCTTCTGTCTCCGCCCCCGTACCGTCCTTCGTCGCCCCACCAAGTTCCTCTAAGCCATGTCGGAACAAGCCGCTGCCCTGCCTGCCGACCCTAACGTCACCTGGGCCGACATCCAGCAAACAATGGCCAACATGGCCGCTCTCATGCAAGTGTTGTTGCTATCGCAGCAGCAAATGACGCAACAACTAGCGGAAGCTGCGGCGACGTGTACTTCGTCGCTACCTGCCAAGTTGATCGCTGACCCAGGTACGTGGGACGGTAACCGAGTAACTTTCCGCCCCTGGTGGGTGAAAATCGCAACATGGGTACAATGCCAAGGCGGTCTAGACGATCGTCAAGCAACCGCCACCGTCCTCCTTCGGATGGTCGGCAAAGCCGAATCCTTCTCGAGAATCACCCTCGAGAAATATCAGAAGAAGAACTCCGCCCTTGAGTGGCCGACTTGGGAGGAGCTGAAGAAAGAAGTAGAGGACCACTTCAGGATCGACGTCCTGAAAGAGGAATCGTACATTCGGCTAACAAACCTTCGGCAGGGCTCGCTGCCGATAGAAGTTTTCACGCAGCAATTCGAGCTGTTGCGACAAGACGCGGACTTGTCACGACACGACAACAACGTCCTGTGCCTCTACAAGGAGCGCATCGACTACAACATATATTTCCAGTTGTCGACAAGAAGCCCCGCCCTTAAGGATTCGCTCGCTGCCTGGCAGGATGGCGCGATCGAAATGGGCAAAATGTTTGAGAGGATGCGGTTGGAACGAAGTAAGCAACTGCAACAACGTCTTTTCAAACCCCGCTTCACTGAAGTGGGCACGCAACCGGGCCGAGGCGCCCCCATGGACACTCATGCGGTCCAACCGACCCAACAGGAGACAAGGACCTGTTACAATTGCAACAAGGTCGGTCACATCTCGCGTGCGTGCAAGGAACCTCGTAAACCGCGTGACCGGCCTCTTTTTGATCTGGTCACCAGCCGAACCCGCTACGCCCCGCCTTGCCCTGCTCCCGTCCGTGAAATACCGCTCACCCCCACCACCGCCATTGCCACCGTTCCCAATACAGCACAAGGTTCCGGAAATCCTCTGTGGATGACCGAAGAGGCGCAAGCCTACTATTTGGACATGTTTGAGTCCCGAGCTCGCCAGCTCGCTGCCGAGGGACTCAAGGGAAAAGGCAAAGCCGAGTAGTGAGAGGTACCTACTCGGCCAAGGACCCTTCTTTTTCTTCTTCCTTTTCTAATCATTTTTCTGTACTCGGGGAGATGGATGGTGGGTTGGATGGTGATCACTCATCGAACAATTTGTCACATACTAGTTTTGATACCAACTCCGAAGGAGCGTCTCTTCGGAGCGCGGCACAGGAGGATAAACAAAGTGTGCTTAATTCTCCTATTACGAACAATTTTTCTTTTTTACCCGATCCCTCTCCTAACCCTAACCTTACCCTCAGGAATACCTCTCCTGCTGGGGAATTCGACATCGACACCGACGTTTACTTCCAGAAAGACACAAAATGGCAAAAAACAACAGAAAAAGCGCTCCTCGATTCCGGAGCAGTCCAAACCTTTGTGGACAAAAAATGGGTGATCACTCTGGGTATACCCACCAAAAAACTATCTCTTCCTCGCTCTATCACTAACGCTGATGGGACCTCTTCGTCCCACGGAACAATCACGGACTATGTTTCAGTCGTTTTCTCGTACCAAGGGCACTCTGAAGGAGTCGACGCCCTGGTAACAAATTTAGGAACTCACCGTATTTATCTAGGCTACAACTGATTCCAACGCCACAACCCCCTCATTGACTGGGTTGACAAAGAAATCAAGTTCTGCCGATGCACCCGCAACTGCGTCACAATCAATGCAGCAGGACTAGTAAACAAGGTCTGGAACCCATCTATTCACTCCATCGAGGAAGGACTCGCTGAAAAGGTACATAAACAGTACCATGAGTTCTTGGACATATTTAGTAAAGAAGAATCGAAACGCATGCCCATTTGCAAACCCTGGGATCATGCTATCGACCTTAAACCCGACTTTGTACCCAAAAAAGGTTGGGTAATTCCACTCTCTGACGCCGAATTGGAAGAAGTCCAGAACTTCTTATCTTCCGAACAAGAAAAGGGCTATATTTGCCCATCAAAATCCCCACAAACAGCTCCCATCTTTTTTATCCCCAAGAAAACTGGTGAAAAACATCTCGTCATGGACTATCGGTATTTAAACGAGGGTACCGTAAAAAACTCATACCCTCTTCCTCTCATTTCAGCGCTTGTCGATCACCTCAAAGGTGCGGACAAATTCACCTGCCTCGATCTTAGGTGGGGATACAACAACATTCGCATCAAGGAAGGCGACGAATGGAAAGCCGCCTTCGTCACGCCTCTCAGGGCCTATGAGCCCATCGTAATGTATTTTGGGATGACTAACTCCCCTCCCACTTTTCAGCAGATGATGAACGATATATTTAATGACATGTACGCCGCAGTTATCGTTTACCTCGACGACATGTGTATCTTCACCAAAAACAAATCCAACGAGGAACACTCCGAGGTCATAAAGGAAGTTTTGCGCCGGCATCGCGAAAACGATCTCTACGCAAAACCCGAAAAATGCGTATTTAATGCCAACAAAGTGGACTTTCTCGGCATGACAGTATCAGCCAATGGTGTCAGTATGCAGAACAACAAGGTCGATGCTATACTCGACTGGCCGGCGCCCACGAAGCTCAAGCAGCTTCAATCATTCCTCAGATTATGTAACTATTATCATCATTTTATTAACGGTTTCGGACAGATCGCCCGCCCCCTCAACAATCTGACAAAAAAGAACATGCCATACACCTGGGGGGAGGCACAACAAAACGCGTTTGATACACTCAAAAAACAATTCACGACCGCCCCTCTTCTCGCATTTCCTGACGCTTCAAAAGAAATGCGTGTTGAGATTGATGCCAGCGACATCGCAACTGGCACAGTCTTATCAGTCCTAGGGGAGGATGGCTCTTGGCGCCCTTGCGCCTTTCTTTCTCATTCCTTTTCATCTGCCGAACGCAACTACCCGGTCTACGACAAGGAATTGCTAGCCATTATTCGCGCCCTCGAAGAATGGTGCCATTATTTAATCGGAAAAACTAACTTCGAGATTTGGACAGATCATAAAAATCTCGAATACTGGAAAAAACCGCAGATGCTCTCAGGCCATCAAGCCTGCTGGCACAAGCTCCTACAAGAATTCAACTATACCCTCATTTATAAACCCGGCACCACGAATGGGCGTGCCGATGCTCTCTCTCGTCACCCCGACCATGGCAATGCAATCGATAAATTAAACAAAAACATTACAGTATTCCCTTCCACTGTTCTTCATTCTTCCTCGCTATCTATTCCAGTCGAACTCACATCCATAGACGCTCGCTTACCCTCGAAGGGCTCCCCTGATGCTGCAGGTTTCGACCTGTACGCGTCTATCGATCTTGACATTCCCGCCCACGACCAAGCTCTCATACCCACCCGTGTCAAGATCCAACTTCCCTCCGGTACCTACGGCAGAATTGCACCACGTTCAGGCCTCGCCCTCAAACATAAAATCAACGTCATGGCCGGAGTCATTGATGCCGATTATAGGGGAGAAATTGGTATAATTCTGTTTAACCACTCCGACCTCCCTTTCCATGTTTCTAAATTCGACCCCATCACACAACTAATTATTGAAAAAATAGGAAACCCAACACTAACAGAAGAAAAGACTCTTGACAAGTCTCAACGCAATGACAAAGGTTTTGGCTCCACAGGAGTCAAAGCAATCTCCTCCACTTCTTTATCTCCAAATTTTGAAACTAAACTATCCTTCGAATCAGGCAAAATGGACGTTGATGCTATCAACGAATATGAATATTATGCCAACGAAAAACTTTTCAGAAATTCAAACAGGATTATTTTCATCCCCCCTTCCCTTCGAACCGAGTTGATCTCGCTATTTCACGATTCTCCAGTCGCAGGCCATCCAGGCTGTGATCGTACCATTTCCTCTATTAAACGTTTCTATTGGTGGCCAGGAGCCGCCAAAGACATTTCCTCTTACGTCGAACACTGCCAGGTGTGCTCCCTCACGAAGGGTTCGTCAAAGCCACCGGCAGGAAAACTTATGCCGTTACCCGTTCCTTCCCACCCATGGGAAGACATCTCCTTCGATTTCGTCACTGGATTACCCCTTTCTAACGGTTTTGATTCTATCGGGGTAGTCGTCGACCGTTTTTCCAAAGAAATCGTTCTTTTCCCTTGTCTTAAAACCACTTCCTCCTCGGACTTAGCCACTTTATTTAGAGACCATGTATGGTGTCTCCACGGACTCCCTAACACTATTCTCTCGGACAGAGGACCACAATTCGTCTCGGAGTTTACCAAAGAACTTTGCAAAGTTCTAGGTATCCAGCAGAAACTCTCCATGGCATACCACCCTCAAATGGATGGTCAGACGGAACGGGTCAACAGAGAAGTTATCGCGTATCTCCGAGCTTATGTCGCCAAGAAGGAGGAGACGTGGGCCTCGTGGCTAAAAATGGTGCAATTTGCACATAACAATACCCTTACCACTGCCACGGAAACCACACCCTTTTCCGTAATGTGAAATTACTCTCCACGCATGGGTACAGAGCCCACAAACTCCACTACGACTCCTGGGGGGTCGTTCGGTAAAACTATTGGACGCAATCATGAAGAGATCACTTCCACATTACAAAAAACCCGTGATCAGATGTCACATGCACAAACATCCAAGCGCTCTTCGGCTCCTAATTATTCCATCGGAGACCTAGTCTGGCTCTCCACCGAACATCTCTCCCTCCCCTACCCCGCGCGTAAATTAACACAAAAATTCATTGGCCCTTACCGTATTATCGCTGTTCTCCCTAATGCCGTCACTCTCGCCCTCCCTTCTTCCGTCTCCATTCATCCTACTGTCAACATTTCCCACGTTAAACCCTATAAAGCCCCGCTGGACAGTCAAAACATATTTAAACCTGATCCGATTACCATGACCGAAGATCGTCACGAAAAATACGAAGTCGACCGCATCGTCCAGTCTCGGCTTCATCGTGGAAAATTGCAATACCTCATCCACTGGAAGGGATGGGACAAGGTGGATCGCACCTGGGAACCAGCCGTTAACCTAAAACATGCGCAGGACGCAATCAACAAGTTTCATGCCTCTAATCCAAACGCCCCACGACCCATTCATGGTATCTCCGAGACAGATTTTCTTTCCCTCTTCCGCCCATTCGGTCCTTCCTATACCGAATTCACCAATTCTCGACTAGACCTCGAATCTGGTGAATGGGGGGTAGTGTTATAGTTCAGGACCTATACGCTACGTTTTTCACTTTTCTTCTTATTCGAACTTAACGTTTTCTTTCTCTTTTCAACGTCACATGACCGTGAGAGTTCTCACATGACCTGAGGCCTAGCCCATGATGTCATCATGACGTCATGCCTCACGTCGTTCATTTCCATTCCTTTTCCCATGAGGATGCTTCTCTTTTCCCACACAAACTTCTCTTCGTCCTCATGGTTACCTCATGTTCCTTCATTCTCACACCGGCCCTCAATCAATTAGGACCCAGACGACCTACCCTAAAGCTCCGTACTTACATATATAAACCCTATCCCCTCCGTCGTCTTTTCCCCAGTCCTATTCACTTGAATACCCTCCTCCTTTGGGGCCTGTTCATTTGATTACCACTCTTACCTTTACTTTTACCTTTCTACTATCGAGACTGTGAACAGCTCATTAGCCAATCTTATCTCTGCTCTTGCTGTCTCCCGTGCAACGTTACTGCACGCTCGTCGTTGTCTGCCCCAAAGTCCATGCTGTACTTGGGCACCGTTAACTTCCTCGTCGCTGAGTATCACGTCCTGGTCCACGTTTGGTTGGACACTCGAAGCCGCACAGTCCATACCGTCGCCGAAGTCACCCAATGCCTAGATTAGGTGTTGTGCTCCGTTTGTTGTTCTAGTTCCGTTTCAGGTCACCTGTCATGCATGTGCAATGAACCAAGAAAACTGCCTGGCCAGCCTATCTTCGATCCGGTTACTGGACACACTCGCTACACCCCACCTCGTCCTGCTCCCCTCCGTGAGATCCCTCTTGCCCCCACTACCAGCATTGCCACAGTCCCCAAGGCCACACAAGGTTCCAGAAATCCCTCATAGATGACCGAAGAGGTGCAAGCCTATTATTTAGATATATTTGAGTCCTGAGCATGTCAGCTCACTGTGAAAGGACTTAAGGGAAAAGGCAAAGCTGAGTAGTAGGAGGTACCTACTCAGCTAAGGACCCTTCTTTTTCATCTTCTTCTTATGCTTCTCCTTCTTTCAATCATTTTGCTGTACTTGGGGAAATGGATGGTTTGTTGGGTGATGATGACATACTGAACAATGTTTCTTATACTAGTTATGATACCGACTCCGAAGGAGCGTCTCTTTGGAGTGCGGCACTGGAGAATAAACATAGTGTGCTTAATTCTCTGGATATGAACAATTTTTCTTTTTTACCTGATTCCACTGCTAACCCTAACCTTATCCTCAGGAATACCTCTCCTGCTGGGGAATTCGACATTGACACTGACATTTATTTTCAGAAAAACCAAAAATGGCAAAAAACATCAGAAAAAGCACTCCTTGACTCTGGAGCTGTCCAGACTTTCATGGACAAAAAATGGGTAATGTCTCTGGGTATTCCCACTAAAAAACTATTGCTTCCCTGTTCTATCACTAATGCTGATGGAACCTCTTTATCCCATGGTACAATTATGGACTATGTCTCTGTTGTGTTCTCATACCAAGGTCACTCTGAAGGAGTTGACACCTTGGTAACCAACTTGGGAACTCACCATATTTATTTAGGATATAATTGGTTTTAACGCCACAACCCACTCATCAACTGGGTGGACAAAGAAATAAAATTCTACCACTGCACATGAAACTGCGTTACCATTAATGCAGCCAGTTTAATCAAGAAGGTCTGGAACCCAGCCATTTGTTCCATCGAGGAAGGACTCGCTGATAAGGTACCAAAACAATACCATTAATTCCTCAACATTTTTAGCAAAGAAGAATCTAAACACATGCCTGTGTGGAAACCATGGGATCATGCCATCAACCTTAAATCTGACTTTGTTCCAAAAAAAGGTTGTGTCATTCCTCTTTCCAATGCTGAGTTGGAAGAAGTTTAATTGGTAAAACTAACTTCGAGATTTGGACAGACCATAAAAATCTCAAATACTGGAAAAAACCACAAACACTCTTGGGCCAACAAGCCCACTGGCATGAACTTTTGCAAGAATTTAACTATACTCTTATTTACAAGCTGGGCATCACAAATGGCTATGCTGATGCTCTCTCTCATCACCCTGACCATGGTGACGCTGTCAATAAACTAAACGAGAACATTACCATTTTTCCCTCTACTGTTCTCCGCTCTTCCTCCTTATCTATCCTGGTCAAATTGACTTCCACAGATGCTCACTTACCCTCAAAGGGCTCTCCTGACGCTGCAGGCTTTGATCTGTATGTGTCCGTTGATCTTGATATCCCCACCCATGACCAAGCTCTTATCCCCACCCATGTCAAGATTCAACTCCCCTCCGGTACCTATGGCAGAATTGCACCTCGTTTGGGCCTCGCTCTCAAACATAAAATCAACATCATGGCCGGAGTCATTGACGCCAATTATAGGGGAGAAATTGGTGTAATTCTGTTCAACCACTCCAATTCTCCATTTCACATCTCTAAGTTCGACTGTATTGCACAACTAATTATTGAAAAAATAGAAAACCCCACATTAAAAGAAGAAAAGACTCTAGAAGAGTCACAATGAAACAATAAAGGTTTTGGCTCCATGGGGGTCAAAGCTATTTCCTCTACATCTCTTTCCTCAAATTTCAAAACTAAATTATCTTTGGAATCTACCAGATTGGACGTTGATGCTATCAACAAATACAAATATTATGCAAACAAGAAACTTTTCAGAAATTCAAATAGCATCATTTTTGTGCCACATTCTATTCGCACCAAGTTGATCTCGCTATTTCATGATTCCCCTGTCGCTGGCTACCCAGGCCATGACCACACCATTTCTTCTATCAAATGCTTCTATTGGTGGCCCAGTGCAGCCAAAGACATTGCTTCCTACATAGACCACTACCAGGTGTGTGTTATAGTTCAGGACCTATACGCTATGTTTTCTATTTCCTTCACTTTCGAACTTAACGCTTTCTTTTTACTTTCAAAGTCACATGACCAAGTGCACGTGACCGTGAGACCTCTCACGTGACCTGAGGCCTAGCCCATGATATCATTACGACATCATGCCTCATGTCTTTCATCTCCATTCCTTTTCCCATGAGGATGCTTCTTTTTTCCCACATGGACTTCTCGCCGTCCTCATGACTACCTTGTGTCTCCCTCATGTTTCCTTTCCCATACCAGCCCTTAGTCATTTAGGACTCAGATGACCTACCCTAAACACCCCATACTTACATATATAAACTCTCCCCCCTCATCATCTACTCCTCAGTCCTATTCACTTGAATACTCTCCTACTTAGGGGCCTGTTCACTTGTTTACCACTCTTATTCCTTTCCAATCTCATACTCTGCATTTGCCAACTTCGTGCACGTTATTGCACACTCCTCGTTGTTCCACGTTTATGCTGTATCTTGGCACTGTCAACTTCCTCATCACCGACTACCACGTTCTGGTCCACATTTGGTTGGACACCTGTAACTGTACTGTTCACACCGTCGCAGAAGTCGCCCAATGCCTAGATTAGGTGTTGGTCTTCTTTAGTTGTTTCCTTAGCTCAACTCCGTTTCAGTGTGCTCCCTCATGAAGGGTTCATCAAAGCCACTGGCAGGTAAACTTATGCCCTTACCTGTTCCTGCCCACTCATGGGAAGATTTTTCATTTGACTTTGTCACAGGACTACCCCTTTCCAATGGCTTTGATTCTATTGGGGTAGTCGTCGATCACTTCTCTAAAGAAATTGTTTTATTTCCCTGTTTAAAAACCACCTCCTCCTCGGACTTAGCAGCCTTATTTAGAGATCATGTATGGTGCCTCCATGGACTCCCTAACACTATTCTCTCGGACAGGGGATCACAATTCGTCTCAGAGTTCACCAAGAAACTTTGCAAAGTACTTGGCATTCAGCAGAAACTCTCCACAGCATACCACCCTCAAATGGATGGTCAGACAGAATGGGTCAATCAAGAAGTTATCACGTACCTCTGTGCTTACGTCACCAAAAAGCAGGAGACATGGGCCTCATGGTTGAAAATGGTGCAATTTGCACACAACAACACCCTCACCACCACCACGGGAACCACCCCTTTTTCGGTTACACAAAACTACTCACCACACATGGGGACAGGGCCCACAATCTCCACTATGACTCCTGGAGGTCATTCAGTAAAACTATTGGTTGCTCTCATGAAGAGATTGCTACTACGTTACAAAAAACCTGCGATCAGATGTCACATGCACAAACATCCAAGCGCTCTTCCGCCCCAGACTATTCTATTGGAGATCTCATTTGGCTCTCCACTGAACACCTTTCCCTTCCTTACCCCGCATGTAAACTTACGCAAAAATTCATTGGACCCTACCGTATTTCTGCCGTTCTCCCTAATGCCATTACCCTCACCCTCCCTTCTTCCATATCTATTCATCCCACAGTCAACATTTCTCACGTAAAACCCTACAAAGCCCCACTGGATGGACAGAACGTATTTAAACCTGATCCAATTATCATCATCACAAGGAATATGAAGTCGATTGTATTGTCCAGTTGAGGCTTCACCATGGGAAATTACAATACCTCATTCACTGGAAGAGATGGGATGAGGTGGATTGCACCTGGGAACCTGCCATCAACTTAAAACATGTGCAAGACACAATCACAGAGTTTCATGCCATGCATCCAAATGCCCCACGACCTATCTGGGGCATCTCCGAGCTCGAATTTACATCCCTTTTTCGTCCTTTTGGTCCCTCCTATACCAAATTCAATGATTCTCGACTTGATCTCAAATCTGGTGAATGGGGGGTAGTATTATAGTTCAGGACCTATATGCTACATTTTCAACTTTTCATTATCTTTCACACTTAACATTTTCCTTTCACTTTTGAAGTCACATGACTAGTGCACATGACCGTGAGATCTCTCACGTGACCTGAGGCCTAGCCCATGATGCCATCATGACATCACGCCTCATGTCTTTCATCTCCGTCTCCTTTCTCATGAGGACACTTCTTTCTTCCCACATGGACTTCTTGCCATCCTCATGGCTACCTTGTGTTTACCTTGTGTTTCCTTTCTCACACCAGCCCTTAACTGTTTAGGACTCAGACAACCTACCCTAAACCCATCGCTATTCACTATATAAACCCGCCCTTCCCTGTCGTCTACTTTACCCTAGTCCTATTCACTTGATTACTCTCCTACTTAGGGGCCTGGTCATTTGTCTACCACTCTTCTCTATCTTCTCCAATCCTACTCTGCCATTACTGTCTTCATGCCCATTACCACACACTTGTCATCATACAACA
Source organism: Hemileccinum rubropunctum (assembly GCA_038089535.1). Classification (NCBI taxonomy): domain Eukaryota; kingdom Fungi; phylum Basidiomycota; class Agaricomycetes; order Boletales; family Boletaceae; genus Hemileccinum; species Hemileccinum rubropunctum. Next base: position 40,150 of record JBBPLC010000003.1, on the reverse strand, counting down.
TTTTATGCTCTACTTGGGCACTATGAATTTCCTCATCACCAAATACCATGTCCTGGTCCATGTTTGGTTGGATACCCGAAGCTGTACCATCCACACCATCACAGAGGTTGCCCAACACCTAGATTAGGTATTGTCCAACTTTAGTTGTTTTTCAGTTTCACTCCATTTCAGTTATAGAAGACTAGCCAAAGTTGTGATCTGAACTGATCAAGTTTGACATGCCCAAGGTTCTTAGTGAACATGTTGGCAGGGTTATGTGCCCCTTCAACAAAGAATAGTTCTACTAGTTCTTCATGGATAAACTCCCTAACACCGTGCCATTTGATGTCCATGTGCTTGTTATGCTTTTCTGTAACAGGGTTCAATCCCATGAATATGAAACCTTGGTTATCACCACAAATAGGTATTGGATGTAACTTGTATCCTAGTTCTTCCATTGAGAAATGCAACCATACCACCTGTTTGCTACAATCAGAAAGTGCAACATATTCAGCTTCTGTAGAAGAATAGGCAATGTGCTGTTGTTGGCATGATTGCCAGCTGAAGATGCAATTAGCTAGTTTGATAAACCAACCAATCGAAGAGTAACGGATATTTGGATTAAATGCCCAGTCAGAATTGGTATATGCTATTATGCCAGCCTGTGAGGCTCCATTGAAGACAAGGGAATAGTAACAAGTACCAAGAAGGTACCAGCATATGTAGAGTGCCTTGTTGAGGTGTTCTGACAATGGTTTGGCAGCATGCTGAGATAGGGCAGTCACAGCATAAGCTATGTCCAGTCTAGTTCCTAGTGTGATATACAGTAGGGATCTGATCACTTGTTGGAAGCAAGATTGTAGTTCTAAGTCAACTGGACCATTGTAGTCAAGAGGGTAATATCCCTGTGGCAAGGGAGTGGGAGCTACTCTGGCATTCTGCATTCTGAATCACTCAAGGACTTTTTCTAAGTAGGCACACTGATCAATCATGATCTTGCTGCCAGTCTGGCAGATTCTCATGTGTAAGAATTTCTTTACAGGGCCTAGGTCTCTGCATTCCCACTTGCACATAAATGCAGCTTTTATCTCTGTGACTATGATTTTATCAGGATCACAGAACAGGGCATCATCAACATAGACAATAGCAACCACTACATGGGTTATAGTTCAGGACCTATACACTACATTTTTTACCTGATAAAGCTCATAACCAGTTGAAAGGTACAGAGGTAAGGCAGAGGACTACCTGACACTCACTAGTTGGTTAAAAGGGATTAGTTGATGCAATAGTTGTGGTAAGAACACAAGATGATATTTGAACTCAGATAACTAGGTCTCAACTTATATACTACATAAAGCATGTGACTATTTCCACATATGGTAAGCTATATTACTACTAGTAAGTAATATAAGTAGTGTTGAGAGCTACTACATGGTGCTTAATCAATACTGTATATACAATCCATACTACCAGAAACTGCCTTAGAATTCACCCAGCTCACCATGCCACCAGTATACTAAACCTGTTCCATGAGTACTGCCCTCCTAGTATCTGGGATCTGAGCCTCAGATGATTATGTCAGGCACTCCTAGCATCTGGGAAATGCAGCTGATACTTGAGACCCAGGTTCTCACAGATTGCAGCTAGGAGGTGTTTTGCACCTTCACCCACATAGCTTAGCTCAGCTCTCTTTCTTCTTCCCCACACAAGTCACATAGTGTTCAGCAAAGACTGCTCTTCAGGAAGGATGCTCATAAAGAAGTACAACAGCATCCTAAAGAGCTCAAGGAAGATCAGGTATATATACAGTGAGGTACAAAACCGTTGCAATGCCTAACCCTAAACCAGGGTGCAAAGTGCCCTGCAATCACTCATGGGAATTTCACTTTGCTTTGATAGGAACAAATAAAGTACAAACCCTTAGCTACAACTTTGTCCCTAGGGTCATGTGATTTCACTTACATACTGCAAAGATACATCCATTTCAAAACACCAATACCATTGCAACAGTTTTGTATCTTTTGCTTTCCAGGGTATATTAGTACTTGGTATAGCCTCCCTTTGCCTTGATAACTGCTTCAGTCCTTCTAGGCATGGTCTTTATCAACTTCTGACACTCTTCAACTGCTATCCCCTCCCAATCAACCTGAACTCTCTTCTATAATTCATAAATCCCCTTAGGAGAGGAATCATGATCTGCTAGTCTTCTTTTGAGATAACCTCAGAGGTGCTCAATGGGGTTGAGATCAGGAGACTGTGCAGGCCATATCATAGTATGAAAATCCTGCTTCTGAAGCCAATCCTTCACCTTCTTGCAAGTATGTTTGGGGTTATTGTCCTGCTAAAAGATAATGTCAGGAGAACCAAGACCATAAAACTGCAAAGAATTGAGCAGTTCATCCTTCAAAATCTGAAGGTAAAGATCCCCATCCATCCTACCATCAATCTTGGTAGCATAGCCAACTCCCTGCCAAGTCATACAGCCTCACATTATCAAAGAACCTCCTCTAAACTTCATTGTACCTTCCACTAGTCTATTACTTAACCCTTCTCCTGCCTTTTTCCACACCCACTTTGTTTATCTGATCCTAGGCAATTGATTTTGGTCTCATCAGACCATACTACCTTCTTCCAGTCCTCTAGAGTCCAATCTTTATGAGCATAAGCAAAGTCTAGACAAGCCTTATGATGCTTGGCTAAAAGAAGAGGTCGTTTGGACTTGACCACAGCTTTCATACCTGTCTTTCTTAACTGTCTGCACACTGTGAAGGTAGAGAGAGGCTGGTTGACTATATTAGTGAGTGCCTTGGTCACCTGAACAGCATTCTCTGCCTTTCCAGAGGAGATGAGACAAATGACATGCCAGATATTGACAGAAAAAAACTTGGATGAACACCTCCAGTAACTTTTTGGAGCTCAGAATGCTCTTTGGAGCATAATCTGGATATGGTAGACACATTAAGACCAGTAGTGGATACAATAGAGTGAGCAGATTGGCCAGCATCAAGCATAGAGAGGATGGTTTGTTTTTGAGTAGGAGAGATAGTTCTCATGATGGTTGTGGTTGGAAACAAAGATGTGTGTGAACTATTTTAAACTCAGACATGGTTCTAATATGTGTATGTTTGTTTGTATGACCAAACATAACCAAATAATACTTGATTTCAATGTAATGAGCAAAGGGTGCAAAACTATTGCAATGGTATTGATGTTTTGAAATGGCTGTATCTTTGCAGTATGTAAGCGAAATCACATGACCCTGAGGACAGAGTTGTAGCTAAGGGTCTGTACTTTATTTGTTCCCACCAAAGCAAAGTGAAATTCCCACGAATGATTGTGGGGTGCTTCATGCCCCAGTTTGGGATTAGGTATTGCAATGGTTTTGTATCTTACTGTAGTGTTAGTGTGAGAGAAAGAACACTAAAGAAATCAGTGGAATATGGGAATTACTCACCATCATGGGAGAGAAGGCTGTGGAGATGTCATTATCCATGTGAAGCAAGACAAAAGAGATAAAGGTAATATGAACCAAATGGGAAATAGGGGAAAAACCATAACATCCAGCTCAAATTTGTCAGAAATGTGTCTGTGAGAGGACTCACAAATGTCTGCCTGATGTCCAGGTCAATATATCATACAGACATTCATTCCTAATTGTTCATTACCTATTAGTCAGTTATTTCCAAAAGCCTTTTCTGATATCTGACTAGTATCTAGGATGTAACGCCATGCAAATGCACTCTCCTCAACATATTGTGCACACCATGAGAATGGTTTGAAGTATGTTGTAATGATATCCATAGAGAATCTAATGTACACTCCTTTCATAATTTCCAACAAATGTCACTGTTTGAGGGCCTGACTTGGGCATGTATGGAGGGATGCTTGGTGGGTGTTCTCATAGTGCTACATCCATCGACTCATCCCTCTAGTTTAAGTTAAAGGTGTCCAACATGCTTCCACAAGACTCTGATAGCAATTGCATGACTCGGACCATTGTGTGGATGCAGAACTACATCTCGATTGTAGAAACGGAGAACAAGGGTATGGTCTCGGATGTAGCCGTAACTGCAAGGGGGAGACATAGAGCTTGCGGTTCCGGCGAGGGTGGAATGGTTGCTAAAGTCTCCTCCACATCGTCGAATGACGCTGTCCAAAAAGTCTGAAAGATACACTCTGCAACCACAGCACGACGTGAGCTCGTTTCAGCATCGAAGTGGAATCTGTTGGTGTTCAGTCCAACTCTCGTCGTAAAGTCCAAAGCTCTGACGCACTTCTCGTTCATTCCTGCCGTTCCCCCTCCCTTCTAGGTTTAACGACTCCTCGAGGCTACCCATCGCAGTCATTTGTTGATCTATCTCCCGACTCCAATCGCGTGTCGAGTCTGGTCGCTCTCGAAGTCCTCGAAGGTTAAGTACGAGACGTTGTCCAATGACGCACATGAGCGGATACGTGAGCCTGTAGCAGACAGCATCAGTAATTCAAACCAAAACGCAGAACACTCGTCTCGTTTGCGCACACTGCCTGAATAAGGTTCCTTGGATCCTTTTTCGATGTAAAATTAGCCACGCAGTTGGATATCTCTGTAATATGTACTTACCTGTCGGAAGGTAGTTCTGATCATACTTCTAAGTCAAAATGAATCGAACGGATGTTGCGACGCACAAACATAGTATTATAAATACCCCATTGAATAAGCTTGCCTGCATGGTCATAAGATTGTCATCTCGAAGCATCCCTTGAAGCCTTACCAAGTAAAACAAAAAGGCTCGAAGAATCAGTCAGAGCTCTGGCCCGTGGGAAGACAACAATCTGCATACCATCTCGCATGAGAAGGTGAACCAATGACAACGTTGGGAGACCACTGAATTCCCTGGTGAGCTGGAAAAGGTTGTGAAATACAATTCCTAATGCGAGACTGTCGATGAACAGTCTATTCCGCAAGTGAGTTAAGTACATTGTTTCGAGCCGCAATTCACTCACGATGCAGGCACAGTAATCCACTGAGGAATGATACTGGTCACAGATGCTTTGATGTACATTCAACGAATGACTTACGGCATTGGCTACGAAGGTGTTTCCACAAAGTCAATCAGCAATGGTGTCGAGCATGTCAAGAAATTGGTGACATACGTGGCACCGGAGCGAAGCAGAGACCAAGCTTGTCCAAAGACTCAAATTGTATAGCTATGAAAGGAACACATTAATTATTAATAGCAACTCGGACCATATCACTCACAATTAGCAGTCTTCACCCCTTCGACTACCATCACGCCAACAGCAATGATATACATGATATACAACGGGATCAGCAAGGCTGCAGCGCGGCGCTTGCATCCCCAGATTGCCCAAGCACGTAGCACAACCAACACTACACGACATAGCGTTTAAAGATGATCGCTTTGGAGTACGCTGGCGTACTCACTGCGAATTGACTCTCCTGAAAAGAGAGCAAACAATATGTAGTATATCCAAAAGGCCACACAGAACTGGTGCATAAATGAGCTCAAATTGCAATATGCAGATGGGGGTGGATTTATACCTTCTGAGAACCATGAGACAGGTAGCCAGTCTCCTCCAGCAAGATGTATGTCTGGCCAATCAAATTTCCATACCGAATGACAAGAAAGCCTGCCTTGACGAGCGTCCACGAAGCCTTCCATATATAAGCTACCTATTGCTAGTGCGTTACAAGGGCCGGTCTAGCTGTTGCATGGGCGTACCTCAAGTGGAAAAGTGATGATATGGTCATAAACAAGCACAGAATACCCTACGAAAGCGAGTAGCCTTCACTGATATAGTCAAGCAAGTAAATTTTTCTCAACACTTACTTGCGAACGAACACCTGGCCCAATAATATGGTCAGCGTTGACTTGGACATGACAGGTGTACAAAATGAATCTCTTCAAAGGGTTGGATGGCGTCTAACCAAGGAACGAGGGATAGTTTCCAATGACTCTAAGGCCATGGATCATCTCCATATATAATTGAGCGTGTTCACCTTGAGAATTGAATGCCTGAGACCAAGCAATCGACGGCATAGGGTCGGCCCATCTATAACCCGAAAATTCCCTGCACGTTATGCTGCGTGTCGCATCAAGGGCAATAAGTTTCTCCGAGACCTTTAGGAAAAATCCCTCAGATCATACGCACCTTGCTGGAAGTTCACAAACACCGCCCCATCAGATCATAGCCTATCTTGAATGACCATTAGACTGGATTTGGATGTCTCCGGATACCACTGTGATCTGTCCCATGAATCCATCCGGTTCAAGTTATCCTCGCCATGCCATGCAGCTATCCAAACCTGCAGATTGCATGCACATCTCGACCACTTTTTTCACCAAGTTCCTCTCATGCTCGCATGCATTTGTCCGACTCAGTCCGAGTCGTCGTTGTTAGAGAACAAGATCTTTTTTGGGTTCCGAGTCCCCTTTAACTTGAAACCTTGAAGTGTACTGCATCACGAGTAGTGACTTATTTCTAGGAATCCGCCTATCTGTGGATTGTATCCCTTCGAGAAGAAGCGTCAGCCTGTTTTGAATCGGCTGAAACACTTGGACAGTGCCACGCCGATAAGACGTGCTGGGCATAGGTAGAAGGGAACAATTACCTGTGCCCAAACAACGGACCGTGATTTCGAAGAAGAAACTGACGCAGGATGAGCAATATCGGATGCGGAGTTCATGGCTGTTCTCGGTGTTGGAGATTGGTGTTGGAGATTTGTCGCTGTTTTACAGTATGATGGATCATTTGATTATATCCAACAATTTGTGAGTGGCGGGGGATGTAAACGTTTGGGGATCTCGGCGTGCTGTTCCTCGTGTACTTGAGTACATAAATACCCATCGAGATGGTTTACATTGATTTCAAGTTCTTTCACTTCACAATTTTTACATTTCGCGTTGCAGCTCTTGCCGCTGCAATCGCGTGGACAGTGTACTGCAACATCCACGAGTGTGAATAACAGAAGGTGAAAACAAACAAGGTGAAAAGCCCACATCGAAGTAATTACGCTTGGCCTGAATTTACAGAACTTGAATGTGGCTGGAAGGATTCGAGCATCACAGGTATCGTTTTCAACTCGATGACACTAATATTCGTGACCTGATCCCGCTCACGGATTATTCTTCGTGCATTCAGCCTGTTTCAACATCCAAATACACACATATGGGCCTATGGTTGTAATAAAGATCATAGGGACTCGCACAGCTAGCATGGAGTTCACATAGCCTATACAAACAGTCAACACCATATCGTCTGTCATTTGAAAGATGGTACTTGCTTCAGCCAATGATGATGCCCGCAGTTACCCAATAGCCGTGGCCTCCAATGAGAACCTTTGTTCGTCACATCAGCAACCGGCATGCAACGTAACCTATGATGACTACTATCATGCTGAACAAAATATGACATTGAAATGTATAGCAGGGGAGAAGGCGGGCTTACCAAGTGAAAGCACCAGTAGAGATGCAAACGCGAGCCAAATCCTGGATCATACCTTGTTACCTCCAAAAGCCGGATTTCCACATGTATTTGACGACAGAAATATAATAAGAAAGTCACACAGACCCCCCTCACACCAGCATATGGCAATATCAGTTGTGAAGTAATGCAAGGTAATCAGCGAACGCGTCGAAGGTTCGAATCCGAGCGCTAAAAAGATTGCTTCAGTTTCCGTCCACATTCCCAAAGAATTCAGACAGTTCAATGAAGAACCCTAGGGTAAGATGCATTCAGACATTCCCGAGTCAGCCAATCAATGTACATACACGTGCCAAAGACTGATAAAGTTGTCAAGTCAGATAAGCCTCAGTACTTCGATGAGAACAACAAATTTACCATATCCCAAAGTCGCAGTGATGAACTGCAGGTCAGTACTTAGTGAGATCTTGAAACCCATATCCTGCTAGTTTGGACTGACGATGACAAGAGTGAGAAACTTGTTTTTCTCGCTGACTGTAAGGACATCAGCAAGTGTGCAGCGAGGACCTGACAGCAATGACTCACTTGTCCATATGAAACGGCAGTAGAAACTGACCAACAGTTTCAGTGCGTTATACGACGCTAAGGGCTGCTACAAACCACTCCACGGCAAAAATGATATGGTGCTGGTAAATGAATAGTAAGCGAATAACCAAAAGCGTCTCAAGCAAGCTTACAGAGAGGCATGTAGAAATCTCTAGCTGCGATTACAGATAAGTATGGTAGATATTATTGGCACCGAACAACTTACATATCCACCCTTACAAGCTGCGTCAATACGAAGTCGATTGTATGATGTGGAGCTCACCAATCCATTTCTTGCTTGCGACTCCATGCGTGGTTTCGATGACAAGACACGAGCAACGCCCAAATGTAATGAGTAATCCCAATAAAATGCGTAGTGTCTGCTATGGATCGTGACAGTGCGTGAAGATGTGCACAGCAAAGCAACCTACATCACCGCAACTACCTACAGGAAACATGTCAATATGCTGAAGAAAAACTCGAATGGGGGTACCAATGCTTTAATAGACCAATGATCATACGGGAACCAACTTTTGTAGCAATCGACAAGATATCAAGCTCAGGGTCCAGTGTTGTCGGTCGTGCAGACATACAAACCAGATATTGTATACCCTGAACAAATCGGTGAGCATCCAGGTATCGTTTCTTTACCTATCACTGCTGGGCCCCATAATGACTTGAAATTACCGTCAGATATGGTTTTGACAAAAGAAGGGTGAAGCAGGGCTGGATGAAGAATGTTATTACCTACTTTTATACATAGTGCTGCCAGTGAGTTCCATCGGATACGGCTGTGCCCAGTGTAGTCGATCATGGAAACGAGTCACTGATAGGCTAGAGGTCAAAAACAATGTACGTACCCATTCAACGACAAGTTTGCGAGTCTCATTGCAGTCAAAACACCTATAAGCAGTGACAAAAAAATCCCTTTATACATTATCAGGGAAGACCGTGACAGGACTTTTGCTCGCCCGCCCTCAGGCCTGCCTTTGCAGTTCAATCATTGAGCTTGATCATTGAATATGAAGTAAAGCGAAGTGCCACACTTGAAGCTTCCTTGAAGTTGAGTTACTGCCACTCGGTGAAACCATTCAAACAACGACACTGTGGGCATGACGATGTTACTAGTATTTACCAGGCCAGCCCACTCTGCCCCGTTTGAACCTTGAATTGAAGTCCCTGGACCCGGCAAATATGTAATCCGGTATGATTTGAGGATGATTTTTGACCAATCAAAAATGTGAGATTATTGAATTTGAGAACGAAAAGAAAAGAAACCTTAAAATAAACTCCCTAGTTCAATGAGCCTAGATTATGCATGGCGGTTGCGTTCCTCTTTGACCTCCCATGAACGCGTATCGGTCGTGAATTTTATATACACTACCTCCGTAACGTGGGCCATCCTTGATTACAGTTTGGATGAACCACAGCGCCACGCTATAGAAGATATCAGTACTTCCCTTCCAAACGAATTCATCCCAACATTGTCGGAAATCGATAGAATAGATGATGATTAGATGATGATGATGATGACGATGCTCTTCGAGCATCTCTAATTGTTCACCACCTCCGACTCAGCTCGCACACGGTCATATCATACGCTTTTCAACCAACAGCACAAAGTAAGCGAGATATAAGGACCATATCTTATGAGAGCTTCGATGGTCTGTCGTGATGCGTCATTCATCCAAAGAAACAGGGGAAAGGGAGCGCCAAAGTAGAGGCTGCCAGTGCGATTGGATCATAGTGTTGCGAGCTGTGACCAGGACTTGGCAAGACTTTTACCGGAAGTCTATTGCATAAGAGAAAAAGCGAAACAACTGACATTTTTGCCTACCATAGTACAGTCCTTGACAGTATTCTCTTTGTTCGGCTATTCAGTCTCAGCAACACTACGGAAGACTTTGCTCAGGTCAGGTGCATGTCGAGCGATCGTTTTGCCAAAAATCGAGGGATGTCTCAGTCCTTCAGGAATTCAGGTGATAGAGGAAATGTTGGCTCGCAAATCATCTTTGATGCGATACATCCGATTAAATACCCTCTGAGATACCTGCCAGCGTGTGATTACATATGGGTCCATCCAAGAGAGGAGTTGGGAACGGCCTCGAGAATCCCCATAAATCTTGTCCAGTGGCTTTCCAAGTTTTCCAGCGGGCTGATCTTTTGTACAAGCATAGACCCTGTCGCAGAGAATCCTTTTCAAAGGGATTAGAAGAGATAGCTGACTGGTTTGAAGGATATCCATGGCTAGCTGAATATGTTCGTTCAGAGTCAAACGAAGGGATATTACAATGGCAAGTTGAGTTCGGGACAGGGGGTCGTGATGACTCGGATGAGCTATGGTTCCGGAGTAGTATACGGTAGAGATTAGCACGAGTTATCCTCAGGTTAGCCTACTCCATTAGGCTTAACGCGCGGGAAATGAACGCCAACGAAAGGTCTCGACCACCATGCTAGCATGAGCCCACATATGAACTCTAAAAAGAAAGGAATAGAAGAATGGGTATGTATGTAGTACCCAACAGCCATTGATATCGATAACAGGCCAGCCCTTGGGCCGAGAGTAGCGTGAAAATCTAGATACGAACACAGAACAAGAAAAAGATGACTGAAGTAATAACGGTACGCATCACGGCGTAAAAAATATACAAAAACGGGTAAAAAGGACAGACGTCGAACGACGAAACGCGTAGCCATGTGTCCTTACCCGCACGCTCAGTGCTCACTGTCCAAACGAGCCCCCTCTCCCCGTCCAATTCGCACTCAACCCGCCTTGCATCGAACTACCCTCACCAATACCCCCACCCCACATCGGCGCCGAATCACTCCTGGAGCGTAGTCCCACCTTGTTACCCCCCATCGTCGTCGGCGACGTCCCACCTGTCAACGACATTGGGGAAGGTAATTTGACATCCTCCCCCGCATCACACGGTACAATATCCATATCCTCCCCTGGTCGTACCCCCCCGTCTGGTGTGTCCTTGACCTTGTCAGCCTCGGTCCGCGCGCGCTTCTCCACGTGTCGGTCACCGTCCGTCTGGAGCGTGAGAGTGATGTTGGGTTGTCTCGGTACGCGCATACCAAGGTGACTCCTTGCGTGCCCCGATCCATGAACGAGAAAGCTGGGCACGAAATCGGAGGTCGTGGGTGAGGATGTAGGTGAGTGGAATGGATGGTGAATTTGAGAGGGACCTGTGGGAATGGAGAGTATGGGAAGGGTTGTGTGCGATGCGTTTGGATTGGAGTGGGTTTGCGATTCTCGAGACGGAGATCTAGAGTGTGAGTTGGGATAGGGTGAAGGGGACGTTGGGGAGATGATAAAAATGTTGGGTGAATGTGGATGACGCGTAAATGAATGTGGTGAGGGTGATGGAGATGGAGATGGCATTGGCATCGACATGGGAGAAGGGGAAGCATCAAAGGACAGAGACAGCTCGTGAAGCTCTTGCAGGATACTTGGCGGAACTGATCATCCTGTTCAGCATACGAAAACTCAGACAATACTAAAAACCTACTTCCATCGGGCTCTCCATCTATATTCACGTTCACTGCAACGTTGCCGTGGGACGCCGGAACAGCGTTGGGGCCACATTTGCTTGACGCATCCACCAGCGACCTGACAACACCGACAAGTCGCTGCACTCTTTTCCTCTCCTTGATGATCTCGCCCTGCGCCCAGCGCTTCCACTCCTCTCCTCCAGACGCTGGCCCAATGGTGTTGGACGTAAAGCCAGGTACGCTTAATCCACCACCTGCCTGAAAGTCAAAGCGCGCACTCTGAGCGTCCCATTCTTCCCCGCCTTGACTTCCACCCGCAATACCTGTCATGGGACCACTGTACACGGACGCACTCATACCATCATCATCCTCCCAGTCGGCATCCCTTTCACCGTCGTCACCTCCCAAATTTGATGATGGCCTCGACTGGACGTGTCCGCCTCCCAAACCGATCTGAGCATGAGGCGAGATATGAGATTGCGAACCTTGGGAGGATCCCACGAAATTCGTCGGAGTCGTGGCCGGTCCGTGACCTGCCGGGGACGGTATCCGGCTGCTCAACGACCTGATTTCTCGCCAGAGCTCGCGGTTCTCTTCACGGAGTTCGGATAGAAGGCGCGCAACCTCACCCGGAAGTTCGACACTGTTGATGGGGGGGAAAGAGTATGTTGGCACTCGACGGAAGATGACAAGGGAGATAGCCTCACCGACTCCTCTCTCTTGGATCGGGTTCCAGTGCCTTGCGCTTTATCGCTTCCAGTAAATCTGGGCGACCACGCAGAAATTTTGGGTGGGAAAACTCCCAGGTTTGGGAAGATGAGGTGGTACGTTGAGCGCGCGGGGTCTATTAGGATGATAACCGTGATCGGGAGTGCATATACGCAAAAGAAGGCGTTGTTCAAAGATAGCGCATGCAAGATATAAATTGAACACGATCATTACGACCAAGATGAGGCAAGGGGGGTGCAGCTGACGCACCCTGTTGATTTTGTGAAATCCGTACATATTAAGTTGCCGGACAAAGGATGAGAACTGCGCATATATTCAGCCTTGAAATCGGAGACAAGAGGCGGGAAACGTACGTTGTTGTGTTTAAAGTGCGAGCCAAGTATGCTCCTACTAAACTCGCCCACGTTAGATACTACAAAGCTAGTACCAATGGGAGAACTAAATGTCTGTGAAGATTAGGACGAAAATAGAGCAAGTACCTTGTCCCCAGATCCGTCCACGCAATAAAATGCTGTGATTTGGCGTCGTTGATCATTCTATGTGAAAATAGAATCATGATGCGAAACATGGTGATGAGGAGACTTACTGATAAAGTTTTGTTACAAAGTTATTGGTACCGACAGACTTTGGCGCGACGTTCTGGCCCTGTTGGCCCGATGATCCAGATGTTTTTGAGTTGGCGTTGCCTGGAGGAATGGAGTCAGGCGCATTCATAGAGATGGAGAACGAGGATGGATATTTACCCAGCTGACCAGCGGCAGAGAATGAGCCAGAGGTGCTGCCGAAATCGTCGTCGGAAGCATCATCACCAACGGCGGAAAAGCCAGGTCCGGCGCTGTCGATGTCGTCATAAGGGGAAGTAGGCGTTGGATTAATTTCTAATTGAGGATGTGAACGTCGGGGGGAAAGAGGAGAATGTGAAAGGGAAGAATGTGAGTGAGAGTGTGAGAGAGAACGGGAGTGAGAGTGAGATGGATGGGACGAGGGTGAAGAGGTAGGGGAGGTCGGAAGGGGAGGGGAAGATGCTGTGGTTGTGATGATGGTGATGGGTTGTTGTGGCGAAGAGTAAGAGTGAGACTGTGAATGCTGGTGTATGGCATGGACAGCGTTGCCTGTAGAGGGAGCGTTTGTGAGGCTCCGTTTCCGGGGTACGCTTTTCTGAACGGCGAGCTCGGAAGAAGAGGCGCTGTGCGATCCGGTGCTGGGTCGTCTCTGTGCGAGGGAAGGGTCGATGGTAGGGGAGAGATTCAGACCGCTTGGATCATCGAAGTTGTAGGAGAACTGGGGTTGTGGGGAGAGGAGGGGCATGTTTGGGGGAGAGACGGGAGTTATCGGAGAGATGGAAGATGCACTCTGGGAATGCGAGTGGGTACTGTGAGGTTGGTGAGGGATAGCGTGGAGCGCATGGAGCTGATGGGGGTGGAGCTGGCCCTGCTGGGTTTGGTGTGGGCCGATGGGTGATAGGGTCTGTGGCGATGCGACGGAGAGACCACTGAGATTGAGGGTGAGTCCGGATGCGTTGGGACGCGAATCAGTGGACGGTGACGTCGCGGATTGTGCTGGAAAGAAGTAGGAACCTGGAGAGACTGGGGAGGGAAAGGGGGGGGGTTGTTGTTGTTGTTGTTGTTGCTGCTGTTGTTGTTGAGAAGGGGGAGTGAGGAGATGGGGTGGCCAAACGCGGGTGGACTGAGAATAGTCCATGTCGATTGGGGAGAAGAGGGAGAGAAGCCGTGGCTCTTGTATAGGACGAGGTGGAATGCACCGCCTCGGAAGGATGCGTGCATAACAGCTTGGTGTGACTGACGTAATCCACACAGCATCTTTGTAATGCCTTTTCTCTCTCTTAAAGGTTCGCGTTGATCCAATTTCAACGCCACTGCAACGCGCTCTCATCCTCGTCTTTATTATCTCTTTTGCACAGCCTGGAATTACCCCACGCCATCAAAACGTGTCTTTTCTAGTCCTCGTAGAACGGATCACTTGACTCACCTTCGCTTCCATCCCTTTGTCGCTCTCTTGCACCGATCTGTCCCCACTCATGATGCCATCCCGCAACACAAGTTTCAGTCCCTGAAACGCCGCAGCACCGTCCCCACGAGTACCAACAACGACAAGATCCGTGCACGCCGCTCTCCACCCGCAAAACACATTGACCTCGACCTAAACTAACGCATGGTTCATCTCACGCGTACCCCTGCAGCTGGCTGGTCACAATTCAAATAGACCCCTGGCTCGCGTCCGCCGATCCATCTTCATATCCACCACTTACAGCCAATGCGTGCCAGCCAATGCAGACCGCAAATGTATCCACCTCTATCTCCCTCTCTCTTCTAAATCACGTCCAACGGCAAACGCTCTCCGTCGCACATCTTCCTCCAAAAGGCATGGGTAACATCCCCTCCATTCCTTCTTGCGAACACGACTTCTTTTCCCTGCATCTCTCAGGCGATGACATCATCAACATGCCTTTTCTCTGGCTAGGGCACCATGATCGCAGCCTAACAAGATCTCCCCGTTCGATGCCAGTGAGTCTTGCCTCCCTCGTGGTATAGCGCCCGTGGATAATGGTCTCTTGTCGGCGATCACAACACGCAGGCTCGGTACACGGACACTCAATTCATCTCATCCTCCGATCTCAAATATCCCGTGTCCGCTGGTGGACACGACGGAGCAGACAATCAATGGCTATGCGACTGACCTCACGGGACTCGCACTCTTGAGCGCCTTCATCCTACGATCGTACGATATCCCGCAACCTACCTGATCCTCGATACAGACGCAAACAGCATACTCGAATCGCGTGTCCGTAAACTATACAAAGGCGGTCGACGGGGACATCAGCCAATACCAACACGGACCGCCAACTTAATAACCGGATGCAATAGATAATCATTCGTGTCGGTCCCTGTCGACTCCAGGACGCCGACGTTGAGGGCAACCGCACGCCATACACAAGTTCCGTGTCCCTAGACGCGAGGCCTTGCAAACTCGGGAAAGGCGACGACCCATATAATAATATGAGCGAACCAGGATACCAACTACGCCGGGTAAGAAACTATTCCCGGGGCGTTGCTCGCACACCCTATGCCCTCTAGTATGATGCCCGCATATACCATTCTGGGCACACAGGATTATACCCTCTTTCGATCAGAGCCACAGCATTATTATTCAGTGGAGGTGGTCGGAGTATCCCGATGTGTAACTTCAAGGGCCGAGTTGTTCATAAATGGATACACAAGGCGACCAAGTAGTGTATTCTGATTGAGAGCTGTGGGTCAAATATTTCAGATACAGCCATTTCGTCTGTTTCAAGAACCGGGTGAGTAAAGAGCCACAGCATATCCCCCCATATGTCAATACATGGGAGGTGACCGCAAGAGAGGTGGTAGTTTCGACTTCACTAGGGGAAGTGGTGACGTAGTACAAGCTACCGGCGCTTCTTTGATAAGGAACTCCCCTGCCAGGCACATACGCTCTGCTTCGTTCCTCAGCGCTCATCTCCCCCTTCTTTCATTCCACCAATACTCTGCCCTATTAGTTTCCCTAGCATTCACGTTTAAATCAGATCCATCCATCGCTTGTATCTAGCTGCCAGACTAGCGTGATGGAAAAGCTATGTTACAGTAGTTACAATAGTATCCCCATGTATCCGCTTATAGCCAGACATGGAACAGCGACCAATACAGATCGGGATCATCGACGCCACCTGTCACTTGTCGATGATATGTCTGTCGGTCAACGTTCAACGTCGAGTAAACGAACCAAAAAGATCCGTCCATCGTCCACGACGAACGCGACTCACCGAGCACCTCTCATCCCACCACCAACACGGCCCTCACACCACCTCGCTCGCAGCGCTTACGCCTGCCCGTCCACTCCCGATGTGAGATCCCGTCACCCGAGTGCCTGTTTCGGTCAACGACGACCCGCCGCCCATGGCCGCGAGCTCGCAGTCGACCACCCTGCTCACATCCCGAGACGTCCACTGTGATTGCGCTTGAAGCCCTCGCAAGTTCAGCACGAGGCGTTGTCCAGCGATCGACAGTATCGGCAGGGAAAGTCTGTAACGAGGAGGCTATGGGTTTACATACGTATGGTCGTCGGACGGACGGGTTTACGCACTCGAGCTGGAGAAAGTCCCTTGGATCCTATTTTCATGAGCGGTGCGTCGTGAGGAGTGGGGAGGCTTACTTCACGAAACGTGGTCCTGTCGGCACGTGCGCATGAGCGATGTACAGACGATACGGAGGAACGTCGAGGAATAGGTACGTACCAACATATCATTGAAAAGATGCTGTTGAACACACTTGCCTGCAATGTGGGTCGGATCAACCAGTGTCTTGAATCGTCTTTGATATCGGTGGAGACTTACAGCGTAAAACAAGAGAGCTAGATAAAATCCCAAATGTCAAGCCTAGTAACGAACCAGTAGCGGATCTGCATGCTTACCATCGCGCAAAAGAAGACGGATTAATGGCGAGGCAGAGGCAAAGCCTTTAAAGGGCTTGCGAAGGCCTTGACATGCCACCACAAACACGATGGTGTCCAACACCAGCCTACGCGTGTATCAACTCCGAATAGTCCACCGCCACAGCGCTTCATCAATGACTCACGTTAGGATCCACAACAGCCACTGTGTGAGCAAAAACGTCATCAGACGTCTCGTTAGGTATGACTAGAATGACACTCACAGCGTATGCTACCAGCCCCAAGTTGGTATTATCAGGAAATGGTGACACACACGAACAAAGAAGCCGTGACATTACCAGGTACCATTGCCAAGCAAGTTCCCTCCACTGGTGGAGGTGCCGAACCTACAACTCTCTCAGCTCCTCTCGGTCAGGTCTTGTCATTCATGCCACGCACCGTAGTTGATCTTCCACAAGTAACACGCAACCCCAATCACCGCGAGAAGGTAGAAGACGTACAACGACATCAATGAAACTGCCGCACGATATGTGCATCCCCATGCCGCCCAAGCGCGCATTATCACGATGACTGTCCTTTATTTTCACATCCAAAACGACCCAGGACGAGGGTCAGCGAACGAAGACTCACATCGAATGGATTCGCCAGCGAATAACATAAAAACTGAGCAATAGATAAACCACGCGACGCAAAACTAATTGGCGTGTGGAATGGGCTCAGGGGAGTGCGTGGAAAGGAATAGGTTACTTACTTCGTGAGAACCATGGCTGAGAATGCCGAGTTCCTGGATCACGATCATCGTTTCTCCGACCAAATTTCCGTATCGGTTCAGCAGAAAGCCTGCCTTGACAAACGTCCACGGAGCCTCCCAAATGTACTCCACCTGTCAACGAGTGGTGTTAGCCTAGCTGTTTTCACGTTCACGATGGAGAATCGGACATACCTCGAGAGGAAGCGTGAGGAGATAATCGTACACAAGCATCGAAACGCCAGCGAATGCAACATATCTGATAATGGTCACCAGGTTGAATCACCGGTCAGATATGCAGCGCGGAACAGTAATACTGTTCTCCCCACTTTTGAGTGAACAGCTCGCTTGCAAACGGAGAGCCGCTCATTGACGAACTTGAATGCATGCAATGATTCCAATCCAGTGGTTGGCAACGAGACAACGCGGATTTGCCAGTAACTTGAAAAGCGACGCGCCGCACTTAAGTTGCTGAGCAACCGTCCATCCACCAGGAACTACTAATGATGGCATGATTCAGAATCATTTGAGCTTAACCGTTGGGTTCCCGTAAGAGAGGTGTGAATTGTAGACTACTCACCACTATACTAGTACGCTCGTCGAAACCACCTTGTCCTTATTGGTTTATGTGAGGCGAGGATTGAATTGAAGTTGAGTACGTTGAGTCCTGGTCAGGAAATCAATTCTGCATAACGAAATCTTGGCTGTTGGATGGGACGCTCGTACTTGAAACATGCCAGTTGGCGCGCGTGACCCGGGCCGTTGATAGTACTGCCCGGCGTATCGATCGATTAGATGTCGTTCCTAGTATCTATGTAGTATACTCATTCTGAGGTCATGATCAAGCGACGTCTCTTCCCCCCTCAGCATACGAATCTACTGGGTAACGGTGTCCTGGTCGAGGGACTTCATTCACCTTCTGCGAGTCTCGCGGAGGTCCCGACTCGTCAGCTGCGCGGCTAAAGAGATGGGCTAATAAGTTCGGGCGACGTTCGCGTCGTCAAGGTGACGTCGTGTGAACGTTGTGAACCCGTTTGTACATCGCATTGTATCACCCGAGTTGGGGAACTTATGACACAAACTGAACCGTCCGAGTCGAACCCTGATACGGCGGCTGCAGGTAGGGGTAATGACCAAAACGTAGTAGGGAAAGTGGCAACTGACAAAAGCACTCTGAAATACGTCATGTATTGCGGCGTACCGGGCCGGCGCGTAGAACCTGCTGGCACAAATCTCGTAAGTACTTCATGGAACGTAGCCCACCGAGCTGATCAGGCCGCGGACTCCGTGTTGAACGGCGCGACATGCGTTCACTAGAATCTCCGAATCGGCCGACGAGTTAGTCTTGTCAAACTTGAGGTGAACCTGAGGAGGCCTTACAGTTCGCACTAATTTGGTCACCAGACTAAGGGACGACGACCCCCTGCCAGAATGGGTATCTTTTGCGGGGTCCTTCCGACAAAGCCCCCAGTGGTGTTCGCGTTCCCATGGTGTTCCATCCCATGTTAATCCATCCCCCTAGTTTGGTCCAATCCACTTCCAGCGCTACATAACGGTGCTCTGGTAGCACACGGTCGCCTCTAATCCTTGTGTGGATGCAGAACCACCGCGAAGGCGTCAGTACTCTGCATAATGTTTCTCTCCACCCGTTGTAGTTGATTCTCACATCTCGATTGCAGAAGTGGAGAACAAAGGTATGGTCTCGAATGTACCCGTGACGGCAGTGGTGACGTGGAGCATGCCTCCGGCGAGAGTGGAATGATTGCCAGTCTCCACCCCATCGTTGAATGACGCTATCTGCAAAGTCTGAAGTAGTACACACCCCGACCCGACCACAGCATGGTGAGGATCACCTCGTTTCAGCGTCCAAGCGGAATCTGTTGGCGTTCAGTCTGTCTCTCGTTGTAAAAGTCCAAGACTCTGAACAACTCACATCTCGTTCATACGGTAAAGCACTACGCACGCTGTGCATCCTCATGGCTTAGTAGCTGAAGCTCCATCATCCCGTCATTTCCGTCATTTCCACTCCCTCCTAGGTCCCACTCCTCCTCAAGGCTACCCATCGCTGCCATTTGTCGATCTATCTCCCGACTCCAATCGCGCGTGGAGTCTGGTCGCCCTTGGAGTCCCCGAAGGTTGAGCACAAGACGTTGTCCAACAACGGAGATAAGTGGATACGTAATTCTGCAATGAACAGCATCAGTAATTCAGAATGAGAAGGCAGCCTGAGATCTCCCGTGCTGTTTACGCACACTATCTGAATAAAGTTTCTGGGATCCTTTTTCAATATAACGTTAGTCATTCAGTGAGTTGTCTTTGTGGGGCAGATATAATATATACTTACCTGTCGGAAAGTAGTTCTGATGGTGTTTCCGAGTTAAAAACGGATCGAAGGAATGCCGCGCGGGACGACGCACAAACATATTATTGTACATACCCCACTAAACAAGCTCGTCTGTATGGTCGTAAGATTGACATCTGGAAGCATCCCTGGAACCCTTACAAAGTAAAATAAAAAAGCTGGAAGAATCAGTCAGAGCTCTGGCCCAATAAACAGACGATAATCTGCATACCATCTCGCATGAGAAGGTGAACCATTGACGATGGCCGGAGACCACTTGCACGTGATTCCCTGGTGAGCCGGAAAAGGTTATAACATACAAACCCTGATGCAAGGCTATCGATCGTCATTCTGTTCTGCAAGTGAGAGCCGAGTACATCATTTCTAGCCACGGTTTGCTCACGTTATAGGCAAGATGGTCCACTGAGGAATGATACTGGTTACAAAGGTTTTGACATACATTCGGCGAATGACTTACAGCTTGGGCTGCGAAAGAATTGCCATAAAGTCAATCAACATGGTGTTGAGCACGTCAAGAAACCTCGTGTGACATACGTGGCATCGGAGCGAAGCAGACGCCCAGTTCATTCACATACTCAAATTGTAAGGCTGCGGAAAGGAATACATTGATATTTGATAGCAACTCAGGCCATATCACTCACAATGAACATTCTTCATCCCTCCGACTAATGTCATGCCAATAAATGCGATATACATGAGATACAACGCAATCAGCAAGACTGCAGCACGGTGCTTGCATCCCCAGATTACCCAAGCGCGTAGCACAACCAAAACTATATCACACAGCTTTTAAAGATGATTCCATTGGAGTTCGCTGACGTACTCACTACGTATTGACTCTCCCGAAAAGAGAATAAACAATGTAGTGTATATCCAAAAGGCCACACAGAACTGGAGCTTAAATGAGCTTAAACTGCAATATGCAGACGGGAGTGGAGTCATACCTTCTGAGAACCATGAGACAGGTAGCCGGTCTCCTCCAGTAAGATGTACATCTGGCCGATCAAATTTGCATACCGATTGACAAGAAAGCCTGCCTTGACGAGCGTCCATGAAGCCTTCCATATATAAGCTACCTATTGGTGGTGCGTCGTAAATGGGCTGGCCCAGCTGCGGATGAGCGTACCTCGAGTGGAAAAGTGATGACATAGTCATACACAAGCAATGAATACCCTACGAAAGCGAGTAGCCTTCACTGATATAGTCAAACGAGTGAATGGAATATTCTCGACAACTTACTTGCGAATGAACACCTGCCCCATCAATATGGCCAGTGTCGACATGACGGGCGTACAGTTGGACGGTGATGACGTCTAAGAAGGAGCGGGGGATAGGCGTGAGGGTTCCAACACCTCCGAGGCCATCTCTTCATATATCATCGAGCGCGTGCGCAGCATGAGATTCGGATAGGCCTCGGACCAAGCAGTTGACGGCATAGGGATGCATCGGAGAAACTTATAAGAGGAGTCGAGCAAGTAAATGATGCGTGCTGCTGCTAGCGCAAATCTAGCATGCCACGCCGAGCCTTTATACGGTATTGAATTTGTGGCGGACCGCATGGAAAGAAGATGATTAGAAACGAGAACCGAGTCGCGACTAGGCTCCTCCAATCTGGTCACGGTTTGGTGAGAGTTACGAAATGTACAAACTTTCTCGTCAGCGAGTCTAGTACTGACTCGGTACTCGGATATCCATCTACAAACTTGCTGACTCAGGGTAGTTCTTATTCACTCTTTCATAGGAAGGTCTATCCCTAGAGTGACAGTAGCAGTAGAGTCTCGTGTACTTGTACTCGACTGGGGTTCTCATCCACTCTGTTGTTATTCATCCTCGCTTTCACATCAGAATTTATGAATGTGACCACTCAGGTTTGCGTTTTTCAGCGAACGCGGCCATACCTGGAGACAACCGTCAGGGCATCACCTACGTGATGGAAATGTCTCTAAAAGGCTTACCTTCTTTTTGATCCTTGGTCGCAAATAGAGAATGGAACAATCTGCGTTCAAACCTCAACCCTTCCGCAAGCGATAAATCAAGTGCCGCATTGACTGCCTCCTTTCCAGCGGCTACAGCCACACGCCCCTTGTCAGCGATACCCGCGCCCATCTGAACTGCGGCATTGACGACTCCGACGTCCTCGGGAACGACTCTACTGACGAGTCCCCACTTCTCGGCTTCGTCCGCACCGATGATACGACCCGTGAGGACCAATTCCATCGTGCGAGATTTACCGATCAGACGAGCGAGACGCTGGGTGCCGCCACCGCCAGGAATCACGCCCAGGTTGATCTCAGGTTGCCCGAGCTGTGCGGAAGGTGATGCGAGGAGAATGTCGGCTTGAAGTGCTAGTTCAAGACCTCCACCGAGCTGTAATTATATCAACGCGAGATGGTTTTGGGGGTGTATGGGCACGTACTGCGTAACCACTGACTGCGGCGATGACGGGCTTGTTGAGCTTTGAAATGACCTCCCAGTTGGCAAGGAAGTTGGACGTGTAAGCTTCGGCGACTGGAAAGGGGTTGGTATAAGTATACTGCAGAGCAAGATGGAAGCTGGATAATACATGACTTGTCTTTCATCTCCTTGATGTCAGCTCCAGCTGGACAATGGTTTCCGAAGAGTAGACTCAGTCCTCCAAGCATACAGTCGGTTGGAACGCATGACGTACCTGCAAATGCCCTGTCTGAACCTGTGAGCACCATTGCGCCAACACTGGCATCGTCATCTGCCTCTTTCAAGGCACTGGCAATGTCTCTGAAATGGGCAGCGTTGAGGGCATTTAGAGCCTTGGGTCTGTTGAGAGTTATGAGGGCCACTCCAGGCTCCGGCCTTGATACCAGCACGTTCTCATAGCGCACGGGCAACGTTGTAGAGAAGAACCGAGCGGGACGCGCAAGTCGCGCTGCACGAATAGCGTGATGAGACACAGTAATAAAAGACATGACCGAGGTCTGGTACAACTAGACTGCCCACGGTTGAACGGATAGCACCCGAGTTAGCTCGAGTGTAGCCCACGCTCGTCCTTGCCGAGTTCTATTCGCTTTGATCACTAGCAACCTCAACCAACCCAAAGTCTGTGTAAAGCTATTAGAACTCCACCATCGCATCACTCAACACAATCACCCTGGGATGGCCACAGACTGGGTATCACTCAACGTCGGTTTCAAAGTAAATGGACGTCTGCCGAATTCAACATGACCATCACTGTTGCTACAACTGACAGTTGGACATCGTTTTTAAAAGGAGATGCGATTTTCATAACAGAATGGCGATGCGATGAGAGTCTCCTTGGCAAGCTAGACTCCACACAAGCAGAAGATGGTCGTGAGTACTGGAGTATTGGCAACCGCAAGCTCACCACCAAAGGCATCAGCATCTCCGGACTTGGACTTGTGTCCTCCGGATTGTGCCGACTCGTAATTGCTCTTGTTCTCGTCTTGTGAAGTTCACCACTGGCATGAGCCCCTCTTGTGAGCATGTTACATCGCCAGCTTCCCCACCTGAGGGCGTTACTCTACGCATCATGAAAGCATCCGACCTCCTTCATGTACGCGCGCTGCATGTCAGTACCCCTTCTGTGCATACAATCCTTTTCGTCTCACCAGACTCCCCTATATTCAGCACAACCTCCTACCTGTGTCCTATCCAGCAGCATTCTTCATCCAACTTCTCGTTAACCCAAGGCGGCTCTGCTTAGTTGCAACAGAAGGCGCCGCTATCGTCGGCTTTGTTTCAGCAACCGTCGGTCTCTTACAACCAAGCCTACCCCCGGATACTTGGGCTGATCCAGGATCCCGTTCCGACATTCCCCGATTGCACGTGACTCTTCTCACGCTTGGGGTGCTGCCTGCATATCGGCGCAGAGGGATTGGACGAGCTCTGGTGCACGGGGTTATCCAACGTTTGGAAGGGTCATGCACTTCTCCTGCACCACAGCCGTATAGCCACGCGTCGACCAATCACATCCCCAACCAAGACAACAATAAGGTTACCGTTCTTGTTCAAGTGCAAGTTGCCCCATCCAATTCCGTGGGCAAGTGTTTTTACACGCACCTTGGAATGATGGATCAGCGAGTTTCCGATGATCCATGGTTTCATCTTAAGCCGGCATCACGAACGTCCGTCATGGCAGGGGTCCTATGTGTATGAGCGGAACGAACGATTTAGAATGCGACCCAGGGGTATGTCCCTTGAATTTAGGCGAGTCAAGCCTTCCTAATGATTCCGCTCGTTGTAGGGTTCGTGTATTATTAGACCTGTAGCATTCAACTTCACCTATTTGAAAATGGGACCGGAGTACGCCATCTTTCTCCTCGATCCCGTAATGCGTGTGGCGGTGAGAACGGACTGAGACGAAAAGATAATGGAGTTAGAGAGAAGCTGCACGGACGGTGAAACTCTTTAGCCAAATACGCTGCCTAGTGTCCGAGTCATCGATTTAGCGACACGGAATCGCGATGACATCGGGGCTCCACAAAAAACAATGAGCTATCTGAGGACCACGAACTCTGAGACGTATATACCGATGCTACATCGTCCGTTAGGGTCAGGTAAGTCTTTACTAGATACCATACGCTGGAAAGACCAGGTTTTAGGTCGGTGGGATTGGTGTCCAAGTAAGGTACCTAATTGGAAGTAATCTCGAGAGTTCCCGTCTTGCCTTGAGCTCTGGTTAAACAATTGAATTCTTGCAGATCCACTCGAGATACATGCGAAATTCGCCCATGCAGAACAACCCCACCTGCGGCTTAACAACCCGTTCTCGTTTTTTTCTCTCGTCCCTCCTTGCTCCGCCCATCCGGTCGACATGCAGCCAGTTTCCCCCGCAATCGGTCTGGGCTGAGAGGGGAACAGAATGTCACTCAACCCTCACCTTTGAGCTAAGAAACCATTTCGGCATCCGCGAGATGGATTTTAATTTATTCTATAGCAGGCACACGAAATATCATTACTTACCAACCATAACAGTCATGCGCATCCCAACTTCGATCATGTATCAATACATCGCGCCCTAGTCCAACGATTAAGTCGGTACTTTATCTAGTCAAATAATTCATCATGCTTGCCATAAAACGGCGATGACAATAATTGTATCATTCGTGAGTTTGGGTAAATGTGCATTATGATCATCTATACTTGAAGCAGGCTTGTCCAGATGAGACGAAGTAGGAGTGGATCAAATTTTAATCATCTGAAAGATCAGTACAAATGTGACGCAAGATAAATAAAACATACGAGCGGTCCAGGGAATTTCAGGTGTGTGTGTGATGCGGTGGGGAAACTCAAAGATATTTTTCTGGTGAAAAAAAGTGGTCGAGACGAGCGTGCAATCTGGAGGTCTGGATAGCTGTGTAGCGGGATAATCGGATGGATTTCATGGACAGGTGAGTAGTGATCTGGACGAGCGTTATGGTCACGATCTCCGAGTCAGGCTGGTTAGGTGGCCCCGCCGGGGCGGTGTTTGAAAATCACTGGGTCTCCAAGTCAACTTGAACGTCTAGTTAGGCAGGAAAGATGAGTTATCGGTTACACGGTTGCTGAATATCGTTTTTCCAGCTACTACTGGCATAGGAACAGATCGCCGCGTCCCAGAAATTTCTTGGCCTGTGTTAATTCCACAACGAATCAGGAAGCTTTTCCACGATGTCACGGAGCACAGGCACAGCGTACAAGTTTTCGGGTTACAGATGTGCGCCTATGCCGTTAATTAGTACTTGGTCTGAGGCGTCCAAATCTCCGGGGTGCGCACACGCTCCATTATATATGGATAAATGCCTTCGGAACCATTCGCAGCTTCGTATCTATCCCCCGTTCCTTCATCAAACGTCATCACTATCCAAAGGTTGATTTTGTATGCCCGTCATGTCAACGCTGGCCATATTATTGAGTCAGGTGTTCGTTCGCAAGTAAGTGTCAAGAAAAACTCATCTACTCGCTTAACTATATCAGTGAAGGCTGCTCGCTTTCGTAGGGTATTCATTGCTTGTGTATGACTATGTCATCACTTTTCCACTCGAGGTACGTTCATCCGGTAGCTGGAGCCAGCCCATTTACGACGAACTACCAACAGGTAGCATATATATGGAAGGCTTCATGGACGCTCGTCAAGGCAGGCTTTCTTGTCAATCGATATGGAAATTTGATCGGCCAGACGTACATTTTGCTGGAGGAGACTGGCTACCTGTCTCGTGGTTCTCAGAAGGTATGTCACCACTCCTGTTTGCATATTGCAATTTGAGCTCATTTATACACCAGTTCTGTACCGCCTTTTGGACATACAGCGCATCGTTTTCTCTCTTTTCAGGAGAGTCAATACGCAGTGAGTACGCCAGCGCACTCCAAAACAATCATCTTTAAGAGCTGCCTGGTGTAGTGTTGGTTGTGCTACGCGCTCGGGTAATCTGGGGATGCGTGCACCGCGCTGCAGTCCTGCTAATTCCATTGTATCTCATTTATATTCTAGCTGTTGGCGTGATAGTAGCCGAAGGGGTGAAGAGTACCAATTGTGAGTGATATGGTGCAAGTTGCTATTAAAAATTAATGTGTTCCTTTCTGCAGCCATACGATTTGAGTATGTGGACGAACTTGGTCTCTGCTACGCTCCGATGCCTCGTACGCCACTGTTTCTTCACATGCTCAACACCAGTGCTGATTGACTTTGTGACAATGCTCTCGTAGCCGAAGCTGTAAGTTATTCGCCGAATGCATGTCAAAGTATTTTGACCAACAACATTCCTCAGTGGACTATCGTGCCTGGAACGTGAGCGGACCGTTGCTTGAAACAATGTACTCGACACTCACTCGTAGAACAGACTGTTGATCGACTGCCTCGTATCAGGGATTGTATGTTATAGCCTTTCCCGGCTCACCAGGGAATCGCGTGGTCTCCAAACGTTGTCATTGGTTCGCCTTCTCATGCGAGATGGTATGCAGATTACTGTCTTTTACTGGACCAGAGCTCTGACTAATTCTTTCAGCTTTTTTGTTTTACTTTGTAAGGCTTCCAGCAATGCTCCGGGATGTCAATCTTACGACCACGCAGACGAGCTTGTTTAATGCGATATTTACAATAATATGCTTGTGCGTCGTCCCGCACGACATCCCATCAATTCGTTTTTAACTTGGAAATACGATCAGAACTATCTTCCGACAGGTAAGTATGTATTACATCTCCCCCACCGAGATATCCCACTGAGTGGCCGGTTTTACATCGACAAAGGATCCAAGGAACTTTATTCAGATAGTGTACGCAAACAGGGCCGGAGTTCTCGTTTTGAATTACTGATGGCCTGTTCGTTGCAGGCTCACATATCCACTTATC
Source organism: Hemileccinum rubropunctum (assembly GCA_038089535.1). NCBI lineage: Eukaryota > Fungi > Basidiomycota > Agaricomycetes > Boletales > Boletaceae > Hemileccinum > Hemileccinum rubropunctum. Next base: position 13,072 of record JBBPLC010000003.1, on the reverse strand, counting down.
TCCATTGTTGGACAACGTCTTGTGCTTAATCTTCGAGGACTCCAAGGGCGACCAGACTCCACGCGCGATTGGAGTCGGGAGATAGATCGACAAATGGCAGCGATGGGTAGCCTTGAGGAGGAGGAGTGGGATCTAGAAGAGAGTAGAAATAACGGGAATGATGACATGATGGAGCTTCAATTGCTAGGCAACGGGGATGTCCAGCATGCACTCGGGTAGTGCTTTACCCAATCAACGAGAAATGGGTCAGAATCTTGGACTTTATAACGAGAGGCTGACTGAACGCCAACAGATTCCGCTTGGGCGCTGAAACGAGATGACCCTCATCGTGCTGTAGTTGTGGAGTGTAGCATTTCAGACATTCCGGACAGCGTCATCTGATGATGTGGAAGAGACTATGCCCCGGGCCATGGACTTGGCCGCGGCGGAAGCGCGATGTTCCACAAAATTACCGTGGCACGATACGCCATGATAATGCCACAAGCTTGTAAGTAGTTATCCGACACCGTGAATATAGCAACCATTCTATCCTCGCCAGAGCCGCGGGATCCACGTCACCACCCACCCCCCTTGCAGTCACGGTTACATTCGAGACCGGACTGCTGTTCTCCATTTCTGCAATCAAGATGAGAGATAAAAGAATAATCTATAACAGGTTGAGAGAAATATTTTAAAGGTCATACCTTCCGAGTCCCGGTGAGTGATTTTGCATCCACACAAGGGTCGGAGGCGGCTGTCTATCAGGGTTTTGTCGGAAGGAGGCGCAAAAGGTACGCATCGACGGCATCGTGGCCGCGGTCGTCGTCGTCCCTTGGTCTGATGACCAGACTAGTGCGACATGTTGTGAGCCCTGAGGCTCATATTGACAAGGCTGAGTCGCTTATCGCCAACCCATCACCGAAGAAAGCGTATCGATTGTGATCAGAAGATTTTAGTGAACGCATGTCGCACCCAACTCGGTCCGCTGTGAGCCAATAAGTAGAAATCATGGTTAGTACCATGACATACAGTCGCTTCGTCAAGCAAGGACTTCGTCAGGTCCGGGTCACAGACTACTCGACCCGTAATTCTCCCCTTATAGGTATCTCTGAGATCCTGCATTGTGCAATGCACAAATAAGTACATATTGGGCGCTGGTTACCCTCTCAACGTTTCGTCATCAATGAGCCTCAATTCGTCAGTGGTCTTTGTTTGTCGTACGTAAACGTCTTGTTGAAGCTCAAGGTTGACAAGAGTTCAGTTCAGTTTGTTTACCACAAGAGTACGTGACATGACCGGGGTCCTCGACGATACAATTCAAAGTTCAAAGTTCAAATGAGGTACTAACTCGTCATGAATTTGAACGTGAATGGTTATTGCAACTGCCTTCAACACAAGCCGCTACACATTTGCATATGACTTGTGTTCCCGACCTTTTTAGGTCAGGCACGTTTGTGAAGAAATCAAAAGGTCATATTCAATGCGCTCTACCACTAGTAGGGTTTGTTGTGGGCCGCCGATCGGCCCAACATAGCATGTATGCCGAGGCCGGGCCGCTGGGTGAAACAGAACGCACAGCCACTTGCTGATATGAATGCATGCCCTCGGAAGGAGGTTATGGGGAACGACATCCAATCGATCATATAACTTCTCAGGTGCAAACATGCCACGATGTCTTCGATTGAAAATTCGTTACGCAAAAAAGATTTCCCGACCGGGAATCGAAGATCGAATGTCCCTCATGGCTTCACCAATAAGGGCAAGGCCGTTTTAACAAGCGTACAGAGCCAAGTACTTAAGGGTCTACATAGCACAATCAGACCTTTCTTACGAGAACCTAATAGACACGTGGCCAAATCACGCCATGGCATCGGCTGCATGAATGGTTTCGCCTGAAACGCTTCCATAGCCATCGGAGAACTCAGCACTATTTATAAAGTAGGTGATAACATTGCTCATGCAGCCCCACATCAACCTGAGTCTCGTTTTGTCGTCACCATGTCTGATAGTGATTCTACATGGAGCCCAGCACTGATAGGTAAAGAAGCCACCACAGATATCCGATACCTGGATGCTCACCGATTTATTCAGGGTATATGATTTCTGGTTTGTACGTGTGCACGACCGACGCCATTCCCCTGGACCCCGAACTGATATCTTCGGTAGAATGTACGGGGCTACATTAGGGCAATCGATTTACTACAAACATTGGTTCCCGCATGATCATTGGTCTACTAAAGCATTGGTGTGCCCATTCGAGTTTTTCTTCAACATACATCCGACCTATTCTCTGTAGGTGCTTACGGTGATGTAGGTTGCTTTGCTGTACACTTCGCGCACCGTCACGATTCCTTGTCTAGCTTAGCAGACACTGGGCATTTTTTTGGGAGCACTTATTTCATTTGGGCGTTGCTCGTGTCTTGTCATCAAAACCACTCATGGAGTTGCAGGAATGAAGTTAATTGGTAAGCTCTACACCATGCAGTCGACTTGTATTGACGTAGCTTGTAGGGGTGCGTATGTAAGTGGTTCGTTGCTAATAAATGCTCTACCATACATATCTGTAACCGCAAATGGAGGTTTATATATGCTTCTCTGTGAGCTCTCGCGAAATGCTTTTGATTATTTGCCACTTACTATTCGCTTACCAGTACCACACCATCTTTGCCATAGAGTGGTTTGTAGCAGTTTTCGGCTCATATAACGTACTGAAACTGTTGGTCAGCTTCTACGGCCGTCGCATATGGACAAGTGAGTCGTTCCCGTTAGGTCCTTGCCACACACTTGCTGATGTACTTACAGTCAGCGAAAAAAACAAGCTTCTCACTCTTGTTATTGTCAGTCCCCAACTTATCAGGGTACCGATTTCAAGATCTCACTACTGTCCTGCAGTTCGTCACCGCGGTTTCGGGATATGGTAATTTGTCATTGTCATTGAAGCAGTGGGTCTCGTCTGACTTGCCAACTTTACCAGTTTTTAGCACATGTATGTACTTTGATGGACCGAATCGGGAATGACTGAATGCAACTCACCCTAGGGTTCTTCATCGAACTGTTTGTGCATTCTTTAGGAATGTTGACGGAACCTGAAGCAACATTTTTTGTAGCGCTCGGATTCGAACCCTCGATTATTTGTGCGGGTCACCGGTGAGGGCCACGTGTTGTATTGACGTGTTCGCTGATTACTTTGTATCACTTCACAGCTGATACTGCCCTATTCTGTTGCGACTACCGTATGTGACATTATCATTGCAGGTGCCGTCTTCAAATACATGTGGAGATCCGGCTTTCGGAGGCAACAAAGTATGATCCAGGATTTGGCTCGCATTTGCATCTCTACTGGCGCATTCACTTGGTAAGCCCGCTTCCTCCCCTGCTATACATTTTCAATGTCATATGTCGTTCAGCGTCATGGGAATCGTCTTTGGTATGCTGGTATGTTGATTTATTACGTCACACGCCGGTTGTTGATGTGACGAACAAAGGTCCTTGCTCAAGGCGACGGCTATTGGGTGCCTGCAGCGGGCATCGTCATCGGCCGGAGCAAGTACCATCCTTCAAATGACACTTGATGCGTTGCTGACTGATTGTATAGGCTATGTGAATTCCATGCTTGCTGTGTAAGTCCCATGATCTCTATCATACCCATAGGCTCATATCCCAGTGTGTTTGAACAGGCTGAATGCACGACGAATGATTCGTGACCGGGATGTGAATGTCGTCGAGATGACAACCATACCCGTAACGCGTGAATCCGCCAGATCATCCCGAGCTGAGTAGACTTGCACCGAGCCTAATTGCGTTCATACAGACTGCCTTTAATTGAGGACTCATGTTACCGTACACTATCTATTAATGCCTCATGGTACCGTACAGCGAGACGCTGGGACAGCCTACGATATTGATTGCTTGTACATGTAGTTTGTAGGCCTTTGCGGGACTCGGTCTCAAATTGTCATGTAGAGGTAACAAAACGAATTAGTTCATTGAGACCGGCACCGCCACAACTCTCCATATTTCCACTTTCTTATTCTCGACCGTCGCCCTCGTGACTTCCCGTCTGAACTAGGGGCAAGCATCCGACCCGCCGACTCTGACGGAAGAGGAAACGCATCATATAAAACAGGTAGGATGTTTGAACGCCGCCATGGTCACGACCGATGATCGTCTGTATGTACTTGATCCCTCTCCGGCGGAGGTTAGAGTTTGAAATTTGACGTCTCGCGGCACAGTCAGGCTAGTACTCAGGAAACTTGAAGGCTGTCCCATCAGATGTGACTTAGTAAACAACTTAACTTGCACCGCGTAGCGCAGTCGGCAATCTTTCCATGCTCTTGAATACGGTCCGATGCAAAAGTCGAGAAAAATCTGCTGGTTAGAAGCATCCAGGCTGAACCCATACAACAGAGCCGAGAGGCGTAGCCATCTTTGCTGGGCTGTTGGACCGATTTATTTTTACCCAGTGGAATTTTCTGGAAAGCCGGCGTACAAACATCAGAGGTTGGATATCAAAGTTTGATGCGCCCAACTTGATGGAGCAAGGTTTTCATCTATGGCGAAGGCGTACAGCCCTATCGGACAAGTGCGTATTATATCTACGCTCTCATGCCACTGTTTCCCAGTCTTTCTGTTGAGCGAAGGTTGACAGAACTGGCATGTCCGCCATCTCAGACGTCCCCATTGTTCTTCTATATGGTGCATTGTACTTTGCCGCTGTCGTATCTGCCGCTTTTTACGGCATGGCATGTATGCAAGTGTGAGTGCGATGGTTCAATACCGATGTGTATGCAACTGAACGAAGTGCATTCTTGCGCCTTTACTAGATTTTTCTATTACGTCCGGTAAGGCCCATCTTCCTCTTATCGACTGATACCTATGCACCCTTTTTTAGTTATCGGGACGAATCTTTACGGATGAAGAGCTTCGTAAGTAGACTCTCGAATACGTTCGACATGATGTAACGTCATTTTAGGTAGCAACGTTGTGGTATGGCATCTTGTCGCTTTGGTCTGCAACACCCCCGACTCTGGACCCGTGTAGGGCCCTAACTACGATCCATCAAGCTGTGGTCATTAGTGGCAGTTTGTGTCCCAACGTGCATAGAGTCGGCACCTTGTTTATTCTGTGTCTCACAGCGTACAAATACATGATGGCTGGGATGGTAGATCTGGCCTCACGTGTGAATTTTAATCCGTGAGTCATTCGTTGCTGCCAGGATCTATTATCGTGCCTTGATGTATATTCCAGCGAGCTTGTCGTGAGCGTTATCGCCGATTTTCCTTCCAAGATCTGCTAACAGGTCACAGATACAGATTTTCTTGAAGGTAACCGTTTATGCTCTTGCATGAAAAATCGAGCTGAGATTATCCAGATCTTGGTCGCATTACCAACGCAAGGTTTTTTCGTCTACCGAATCTACACTTGTACGTCACATTGCTCAGCCCTCTTCCTCTATTTATTCATAGACGCTCAGTCAGCGGGAGGAACATCCTCGCACCTGTCCTATGGGTAAGAATTCTTCAATGAGAATTTCGGTCTTTGTTAAAGCCTGTCGTATAGTTCCCGACAGCGATCTACCAGCTTGGTGAGACCTTTTCAAATTTAGGAAGGTGTGATATCTGATAGCTTGCACTATTCACCTCAGTGTCAATTCTTAGTAAGGCTCGTGGGCCACATTTCTATTAATCGATACTGACGATGAGATCGTCAGTTTACGTAGGGAATGCGCTGTACAGCGCGGATGGGTATGTTTGTTTGTTTCACCCGGATGCCAATTTGCTCATCTACGCCTGTTCTTCGTCTTCAGTGTACATGTTGAGCCCGCAGTACTCAGTGACTCAGTCCTTGTGGTAGGGGCACGGATATGCTGATGTTTCGAACGAGGAGATTCATCATCTTTTGAAAGGGAATGCTCCTCTCGTGCGCATTTGTTGGTGCTGGTGTGGATATATTGCTTGCCATTTCCCTCACTTGTTTACTTGTCTGCGAGCGATCCGGTACCGGGCCCGTGCTTAAGCGGTAAGCGAACAACACCAATCGCTTTATCGGAAACTCATCCGTTCCTGCAAGTACCGTGCACCTTTTGCAACGCCTCACCGTGCTTGCGGTTAACAGCGGTATCTGGACGGCTACGTTTGCCATCCTGTCTGCCATCATGGTGCGTTTTCATCATCAACCACACTTCTCGCCCAATCTTTTTTTATCAACAAACAAAATATGCTAGCTGCGGATCTTTCCTTCCAACTTGCTCCATTCCCTGTTCGGAATCCCGCTCTGCACCATTTACTGCAACACACTTCTTGCCAACCTGAACTCCAGAATGTACATTCGGGATGGAACAACCAGTAACGGTGTTGGTATGAGCTTGTGGACGCGCTCGCAGGCGTCGGATGACACAAAGGATGACGTACAGCATGGTGAGTTGGGGTTAACTATTCCCCCGTGTCAGGTGAGTTGCCTTGCCAATCCGATCTCGCATCGGGAGTTTGGCTGACAATTGTCGCATGTAGGTTTGGAAGACTACGGAAGTCGTGACGTTTTCGGACGCCGACTGGCCTAGGACATTCCGTGGCGCGGGGGCGTGCTCTTGAGGCATGTTGCCAACTCAGTCTACTATTTTCGATATGTTGGCGAGGCAGAAATGAAACTATCAGCCTTAGCACAATTTTCATCACCTCACTTTATGGAAATTTCAAAATTTGATTCTATGGACGACCTCGACATCTAATCATACACAACCGAGTCACCAGCAATGAATACAAGGAAAGAGGAGAGAGCATCTAATGAGAAAGCAAAAGCATACTAACTGTATCAAGACAAAACTGCATGATTTCTTTCTGGAAGAAAATTCGACAGCAGGGTTAGTTGGCGACTTTACCGAGAGGTGTCTTTGCCATCACACTGATCACTTCGAACAGGACCTACATCACCCATGAGTCAGACTTGCTCCTTTCTAGTACACGAGCACCAGACTCACATCAGCAGCTGCCATGGTGGTCAACTCGGCGTTAGTATCGTACGCAGGGGCGACTTCGACAATGTCGGCAGATACGATATGAAGACCATCTAGGCCGCGCAAGATTGTGCGCAGTTCACGCGTCGACCAGCCTAGACGCATACGCCGACATTAGTCCGGCGCGACGCGCGTGAAATCATGGGATGTACCCCCAGTCTCTGGCGTACCAGTCGCCGGCGCGAATGCGGGGTCGATCGAGTCGATCTGTTTTAATACATATGTCACAAGTCGTGAACGCGTTCTTAGACGAAACGACGTACGTCGATCGAGAGGTATACCGGGCGGTCTCCAACAGTCGCCCGAATCTTCTTGATGATGCCATCGGTGCCTATAGACGAAACAGAGCAACGACGGGACGTTTAAATCGTCAGCGGCAGGCAAGGTAGTGTCCACACTCGACCTGAAAACCTACCGATCGTATCAATTTCGCGTGCCTCTATCCTGTGGAACCCAGAAGCGTCGTCGTTTGCATAGTCCGCGGGACCAGACAAGGTCGTTCGAATTGCACCGTGCTAAAATCAATGGATAAACTAGGATCAAAACGTTCAACGGGACACACGAAGAACAAAGCCAGGAAAGGAAAAGAATGAGAAAAGAAATGTGATACTTGCAATGGAGCTGCCGTTCTTGATGAGACCTTCTTGACTGGCCCAGTAAAAGTAGGTACCGTGATTGATGGCAGCTTGGTCTGACGGGGCGCCTCCAAAGACGGATGGTTTCCATGTGTCGAGGTGTGAATCAAAGTGGATGACGGAGATGGGACCGTAGGCAGAGTGGATGGATCTGTTGTGGGATCGAGGGACCGTCAACACAACATTCATAAGGGAACGGCGCTACAACACTTACCTGAGGAGGGGAAGGACGATCGTATGGTCACCACCAAGCGTGACGACTCTTGGGTGATGTTTGCCATCGGCGGAAATGGGAACGAGCGGTTTGCCCGTTAGCGCGTCATTACCGAGAGGGGAGAACGCTGGTCTGTGGAGGAGTTCCTTGTGGCCGTCTTCGATCTGCTTGATAGCAAATTTATTGTCATATGGTGTGACAGGGATATCACCGCAGTCGACGATCTTGAGGCCAGAAAGGAAAGGGTTGACTTCGAGCGGAACGTTGTAGCCGCCGTACAAGGTCAAACGACGCGACCCTGCACGAATGCCAGCTGGACCAAAGCGCGCACCAGGGCGGTATGAGGTGCCAGTGTCCTGCAACACGCGTGTTGTCAGATCGATTTCGTACGCACACACAGCATGCTGGGGATTGCTTACAAACGGAGCGCCGACGAAGGCGATATCAAACGCGGCATCTCTGTCTTTACCGAGACATTGCACCCACGGTAACTTCGCAAAGGTGGTAATCCCAGAGAAAATGGAGTCGGCAGTGACTGAGCTCGTTCAGTTTGAAAATGAAACATTAATCGCGATGTGGAACATTTACCTTCATCGTCACCGGGGTAGGTCGCCTGATAGGGATACTTGAAGTATCCGAGAGGCATCTGCTCACTGTGGTCATGGCCACCATGTGCAATGGCGACGCACGCAAGCGCAGCGGCGACGAGGACAGACAACTGGGATCGCATCTCGGAACAAACAGTCAGAATTTCAAAATGCGGTGCGTCACGGTTCAAGTGGACAAGCGAAGATGTAGAGGTCAATCGTGCTGATCTAGGTTCTCAAAAAATGGGGGGTTGGCGTTCCAAAGCGAATCGAGGGCACTTTAAATGTTTCATCTTGGGAAAAGAACATGACGCCTCTGCCTCATGCCCCTACATCGTCCGAAAGCTACGAGCTGCTCGGGTAAGACATCGCACTAGGTCCACTGATTTTTCAGCCTCGAGGCAAACACATTGAAAAAAGTGAGAAACAAGCTGACTCGGCCGAGAGATAACCCACAGAAATAAGGCCTCAAGGACCATCAGCAGGCACCTGATGGCCATGCCATGGAAAAGTATCCACAAGAGGATTTATCACCATCAGCACGATGCAAGCCTCGTTTCAAAGAATGTCCGTGGTGTTAAGAGGACTCGGGGGCCCGGGGGGAACGTAATCGCGAACCCCCACAAGCTATTCGGACCATCTTTCGCGTTATAAGCACAGGCACGCCGAGAACCGAAATGAAGTCGAGCTGCGCCCTTCTCTTTTGTTTCAATCAGTCCCTCTCTCCTCTGAGCGAACATGAGTCCAGACGAAACCTCACCACTTCTTCCAGGCGCGCAACGTTCGCTGCGACAAGTCGAGGGCTATCAAGCTTCTCCGCCAATCCTAGTAGTACCCGAAGAGGCAGGAGCGACCCATCGCTTTGGTTCGAAGCTCCTAGCATCGTTGCTCCTCGATTCCGTCCCCGGTACGAACCATTTTCTTCCTGACAATATCTGCCAAGTGTAACATATGAACGACACAAGTCATCCTGTCATATATCCTACAAAATTCGGTACAAACGGTTGCCATTGTGGTCACCGGTCGTTTGGGTCCGGAGGAACTATCAGCCGCAGCATTCTCGATGATGCTGGCATTCGTAACTGGCTAGTACTTTCGCATTGACTTTGCTCGTCGCTTGTAGGGTCCTATTACATGTTTCTTTCTCTGTAGGATGGTGCATCGCTCTCGGTGGTGGATCCGCGCTGGACACGCTCGGATCGCAAGCATTCACGGGCGGCAGCCGTAAAACCGATCTATCCATACATTTCCAGCGATGCGTCATACTCCTCTGGGCCCTCTTCATCCCCGTCGCCATCTTGTGGTTCTTCATCGAACCTGTCCTCTTGGCTATCGGAGAGCCTGTCCGCCTCTGCAAAGACGTACAAGACATCATGCGAATTCTCATCTTTGCAGCCCCAGGATTCATCGCTTTTGAATCGCTCAAAAAGTACCTACAGTGTCAGGGTAAGTTTCTGAGCCCTTTTTGGAAACCTGCGCGCCTTCCTACCGATGTCTTTGATTTGTAGGCATCATGCGAGCCTCTACTCTGGTCTTGATCATCGTCTGCCCAATCAACCTTGCTTTGAACGTGATCCTAGTTCACTATACTCCCCTCGGAATGTTGGGGTGCCCCGTAGCACTCACGATCACCTACTGGCTCGCCTTCTTCCTCTTGATCATCGTCACATGGCTCTCACCTGCACACAAGGCAAATGGGACCTGGGATGGGTTTCAGCCCAGGGCCGTCTTCAATGTCAAGAGTTGTCGTGGCTTTCTCGGTTTGGCACTCCCCGGTATCTTCATGGTTGGCACGGAATGGTACGTGGATGTCGACCTTGGGTGGAAGTTCCCAATATACCAACCACTCCACAGGGCGGCGTTTGAGATCGTCGCACTCGCTGCCGGACGACTGGGGGAGCTCCCCCTGGCAGGACAATCGGTGATCATGACCATGGATCAAAGTAAATATCTGGCACTCGATCATCGTTGTTAGAGACTGACCCGTTGTCTTCCAAGTCATCGCGACGATACCATCTGGCTTTGGTAGGTCTTTGTTTGTGACCCAGGTTGGTCAAATGAATGAAATTGTTAACCGGAAACCAAGGTGTGGTGGCCTCCAATCGGGTAGGGAACCTTATTGGGGCAAAGAATGCCGCTGGGGCCCGCGCCACGGCCCACGCATGTGCGTTTGTCAGTGTACAGGTCGGCTTTGCGATCATGGTCATCCTCCTAGCCACCAGAAACGTACGTCCATCGTCCCCTCCCTAATTTCGACTCGCTATGAAACATGGCGTCTAGCAACTCGGCGACCTATTCAGCAACGACGAAAATGTCGTGCGTCTCGTCAGCAAAGTCATGCCGCTCGTCGCATCCTTCCAGGTGAGTCCTTCGGCACGCATTTAATACTTGACACCATCTGAGCACGCACAGATTGCGGATGGCCTAGCGAACTCGTGTGGTGGTACCCTCCGTGGGCAGGGTGAGCATGTCAACCATCGTCTGGACACACGGGTAGGCTAAAGGAAACTTGGCAATCAGGGCGTCAGCACCTCGGTGCCTTTTTCAACATCGTCGCCTACTACGTTTTGGCGCTGCCGATCGGAATCACGCTCGCGTTCAGGCAACATGTCGGTTTGGAAGGTCTCTGGATAGGTATGCTTGGTACCGTTCGTCGTGAGTGACGCTTGACCAAGGATGTGTGGCACAGGTCAAGTCGTTGGACTTTTCACCGTCGGTATCTGCGAATACGCCGTGGTTTGCTTTGGTACCGATTGGGACGAGGAGATCTTGAAAGGGATCGTCAGAAATGCAGAGGAGGGGAAGCAGAGGGCGTTGCTCGAGCATCGTCAGCGAACGCAGGGTGGACTCACCAACTAATGCAGCAAACCGCGTGCGCGGGCGATGTAAAGTATAAAGTATGTATCACGGAAAGGAACACGTGAATCTGCAACATCGTGGTCCAAAAGGGTTCAAGCGAGCCATGAAAAGGAATCTATGCGCACATGACCGCCAGTGGTGCGGGGTCACCCTCTTTAGCACTGGCTCCGGAATACAGTAAAGCTGCTGGTGATGCTTTCGATCCGCCGCGTATGTCGCACGCGACATGACGTTGACGGTGTGTGTGTGTAGGTAGTACCACCAGAAAAGTACGAATCAGGGGAACGGACGTCAAACAATCTGTTCAAGTGGGCGTCGCGTTCGCCAGTCCCAAACAAGATCGAGTCGTTTCCCAACCAAGCTGACGTTCCCGACTAGCTCGACAAGTCCTCACGGCTCTAACCCCGTCCGAGCCCCTCTTTTCGACGATTCGACAACGTGTTCGTCTAACGCGTGTGTGTGTGTGTGTATCGTTGTGCAAAACATGGACTTGCCACGCATCGTTTTTTGTTGAACAGGGACAAGAAATTCCCACTGTTGTGGCAGGTCCTCGGGAATAACTATTACCAGAAGATCGCGTTTGGTCGCCACAGCGATCCCGAGGGTACGTTTGCGGATTAATTGCTATTGTGTATTGAGGTAAACCTTTCCCGTTCGTTCTCATCGCGCGGCGCGTCGCTCGATGTGGGTGGTTGTAGGAAGGAACAAGTATGAGCCACTGGCCAAGTACTTTAGGTCGATAGTTGGTGGGACGGCGGACTTTTTGAAGGCGTGCGTCGACGGACTCTCCGGCAAGAGATGAGCTATGATGTTATTCGTGGGTAGCTGATATGTTTTCTGCACTATCTCTACCTCGGACGTCGAGACCATGCGCTAACACTGTCGAGCCATGCATGCGGTGATTGTGATTTCTATGTTAGACTTTCAGAAACGATCAAAAAAACAAGATGCACATTTAAATCTATGGACAGTGGTATACACCAGTTGTTACAGATTGACGTGTTCCTGTGATACATACTATACATTTTTCCTTGAATCTCTTGTGCATACGGTTCGTTGCGTTAGTTGGTGAGTCCACCTTGCGTTCGCTGACGATGCTCGAGTAACGCCCTCTGTTTCGCTTCCTCTGCGTTTCTGACGATCCCTTTCAGGATCTCTTCGTCCCAATTGGTACCAAAGCAAATCACGGTGTATTCGCAGATACCGACGGTGAAAAGTCCAATGACTTGACCTGCGTCACACAACCTTGGTCAAGCGTCACTCATAATGAATGATACCAAGCATACCTATCCAGAGGCCTTGCAAACCGACATGTTGCCTGAACGCGAGCGTGATTCCGATCGGCAGCGCCAAAACATAGTAGGCGACGATGTTGAAAAAGGCACCGAGGTGCTGACGCCCTGATTGCCAAGTTTCCTTTAGCCTACCTGGAAATCCAGACGATAGTGACGCGCTTACCCTGCCCACGGAGAATGCCACCACACGAGTTCGCTAGGCCATCCGCAATCTGTGCGTGCTCAGATATTGGCAAGCATCAAATGCGTGCCAAGGGGCTCACCTGGAAGGATGCGACCAAGGGCATGACTTTGCTGACGAGGCTTACCACACTTTCGTCATCGCTGAATAGGTAACCGAATTGCTAGACGGCTTGTTTCAGAGCGAGTCGAAACTAGGGGGGGATGATCGACGCACGCTTCTGGTGGCTAGGAGGATGACCATGATCGTAAACCCGACCTGTACGCTGACGAACGCACATGCGTGGGCCGTGGCGCGGGCCCCAGACGCA